>CAXKVW010000823.1:0-105442 GCA_964058825.1 Carex arenaria
CGCATCCTCTGAGTTACCTCCAGACCGTCCGATCAGATTTCATACCAACTCGGCCCACACTTAGGGCCTGTTCGGCAGGTCATTGGGAATGAACATGGGCTCGGAAATTGAACTAAAAATTATTGTTCATGTGGGAAAAAAAATTCAATTGAGCGGAATTGAACTGAATTTTTTTTCCCCACGGAAAAAGTGGAGCAGCCGAAAATGGCCTAGCCGAACCAGCCCAATTTTTACTGTTTACGTGGGGAAAAAAAATTCACTCAGCGTAAACAGTAAAAATCAATTCAAAATATTTTTGTTCCTGTGCGGCTGTGCCCATTCCCCTGCTCACTATGCAGCCGAACACGCCTTTATAATGCATGGAATTCTTTAATATTTGTGCAGATTTATATCGAACGTTCCGTATTTATATTCAAAATTTGAATTAATTAGGATACGAATTCTTTGTTCATTGTGTTTGGAATTAATGCGACTGAGAAGATATGACATGAACTTTTCATTTATCTGGCAGATGGATGCTATTGTTCAACAAATCTGCGAAAATTGCTGAGTCACATTATCAGCAATTGTACCTTCGTATCGGATATATATACCGAAAACATGAAATTGTTTAAGATGGGATACCATGTAAATATATAATAATTCATGGAAGCAAGAATATGTAGAAGTTGGTAGAGAGAAATTGTTTGTTTGTTCTTATGAACACCATCATGAAATATTTTTTGATTCAAAATTTTTAACTTTATTTCAAGAAAAATATTCAAGACATCTTTTATGTGCATTCCATTATTCCATTTCACCTATGATGTATATGAATGAAAATCCACAGCGTGTAATGACAAATAAAATGGAGGACAGAATAAAACCCATTGGTTCAATGTGCTTTTATGTTAAAAACAAATTAAGTTATAAACAATATTTTTCCTTTATGACCTTGCATATTTTGTTTTCTTTTTTTAAAAGTTGTTTTATGAAGAAGGAATATCATTACTGGTGGATTATTAAGCAAAGGACAAAAACATATATCAAATCATCGACCATTACATCTGCATGAAAGTGATGCAAAGAGGGGTTTCTGATGGACATTAGACCGGTTGGTTTTGATTTCGAGTTTAAACATCTGATCTATATTTATATTCATCGGATAATTTAATTTACGATAGAACCAGCCTTTGGTCTAGTGGCATGTCTTATATGGGAGGTCATGGGTTCAAACTTAGATGGAAAAAATAATTTGTTATAATAACAATGGTATTAAATAGTTGAGTGACTTGATCTCCAACTTTACTCAAAAAAAAAAAAAATTACGATGATTTTTAGACTCGTGGTAATTTAATGCAAATTGAACTGTTTGGATCAGACATGATGAGTTTTGATGTCCATCATAATGCATAGGGACGGATCGAACAGAGTATCCTCTTAGGTATTGCAAAGTGGGATTTACAATTTTATGATTCAGATTTACTCTCAGTCAGATCAAAATTAATTCAGTGTCTATTGAAGATGTAAGAGTCCCATTTAATATGTGTTAGGTAAAAAGAACAGTCTAAATCCACTAGTTATAATTGATTCTCATTTACAGTACTGGAGGTGATATGAATTCAGGACAGATCTGAGTGTAAGCCAAAAGGTGTTTAGCCACCTCCATAATTAAAAAAAAAATTATGTATATTAAAATTTAATTATTATTTTTTTTTCTAAATTTTTTTGTATAATTCAGCCCTTTTATAAAATATCACGTGTTCTTATAATCTATTGGCTAAAAATTGTCATCACAACAAGAAATTTGAGTTCAAATTTCCACATTATATATTTTTACATTTCATGTTTCAGTCTCTATTTAAATTTTTTTTATTCCGACCTGATAATGCATCTTCCTATTTTCTTTTCATATTTATTTACACAGAAAACAAACAAAAATTAATATAAAAATGTCCGGCTATAGTACATTTCTATGAAATTGTCTATTTTATGCGGCTTAGAGAAAGAAGTCTACTTGGCGTCTTGATCCCTATTTATTTTTATTTTTTTATATTTAAGTGTGATTGGTTCGTATGAATAGTTCATTGATCCAAAACCAGAGAATCTCCGCTTGCCACGCTTTTCCTCTTTTCCACTTGCTCATGTTGCCATTCATTGTAAAGCAAAAAGGTGAAATCAACGGGAAAAAAAATGTCACTAATATATGTATGTGGATTTATGGGAGACAAATCTGCTGAAATCTTCGGAGATTTCAGGAATCCTGAAATTCTCAATCCAACCGTCTATATTTTTTGAGATTCATGCATAAGAATCAGTCTGCTTTGAGATCTGTGTATAAAAAAAATAGATTTGGAATTTCAGGGTCCTGAAATCCTTGGGAATTTCAGCAGATTTGATTCCGAATGTTATGAGGTTAGAATCAGAACAAGTTTTTAGAAGACAGCCAACCTATGAAAATCATAGTAAAAACAAAAGGGATAATGAAATAAAAAAAAGTGGACTAGAAGTTATAGCTGATGTGGAAGCTGTGGGTACAAACAAAGAAGGTAGGCAGGTAGCCAGCTATTTTTTTTTTTAATATAAATTTACACTGAATTCTGAACGCATGTATTTTGCTTGAACAGAAGCACAAATGGTCAAGCGTTTTTCGTGTTTTTTGATGTAGGGTTTGGGATTCAGACAATATTTTTAAACTCAAATGTTCAAATTCCAAGCATAATTTAATTAATATTCTTTCAAAAATAAAAATAATTTGTTTTTTTAATGTAAATATGGGTGGAACAGTGGAACTGGGACCTCACAAAAAATGTTATCTTGTCTGTAAAAATACTCAGTACTTTTGCAGATAATTTTTTTATGGGATTAATATAACATTTATAAACTCATGTCTTTTAGCTTCAGTAGTTTATTATTTCACAAACAATGTGTCTTTATTCTAACCAGTGTCTTATTTTATCTTATTAAGCTAGCAGCGAAGGTTTTAATATTTGAAAGCATTCAGCTGTGTATTTCTGCTAGTTTATTAATTGATCAATAATCAACTAAATAAATAGAATTTTACAGTGTCATTATATTATTATAAGCACAATTTGAGGACTGGTGCAGCCCGACTGACATATCCAGTGTACTCCAATATCAATGAGTGCACATGGAACAACAAGAAATAATTAAATGCACGTCATAATATTATTAATCTATTAATTTAGCCATTATAGAAAGCACACAAAAGTAAATAAAAAAGTCCCATTCCAAGATACATTGAGTCAACCGCAATTAAGCGACAGCATTCTGATAACACAATTGACCAGTTCAGTTCACTTGCCAGTACAAGCTATCACTAATCAAGCAGCACCAGAAAACATCAGCACTAAATAGGCTACTCAGAACGCGCAGCAAACCTCTCGACCTTGGAGTCATTGAGATTGATTCCAACCATCGCCTCACCAAGCCCGCTGCTCACCTCCGCCAGTATCTCTGGGTCGGTGTAATGAGTCACAGCCTGCACAATTGCCCTAGCCCTACGTGCCGGATCTCCGCTCTTGAATATCCCCGACCCAACAAACACCCCGTCACAGCCCAACTGCATCATCAGTGCCGCATCGGCAGGCGTGGCCACTCCACCAGCCGCGAACTGCACCACCGGCAAACGGCCCAGCTGCTTGGTCTGCATGACAAGGTCATAAGGTGCTGCGATATTCTTAGCAAAGGTGAACACCTCGTCGTCATCCATTGAACGGAGGGCACGGATGTCTCCATTGACGGAGCGCACGTGGCGCACGGCCTCGATCACGTTGCCTGTCCCCGCCTCACCCTTGGTGCGGATCATGGCCGCACCTTCGCGGATACGGCGCAAGGCTTCGCCAAGGTTGCGGCAACCGCACACAAATGGCACCTTGAAGTTGTGCTTGTTGATGTGGTGCTGTTCGTCGGCTAAGGTGAGCACCTCGCTCTCGTCAATATAGTCGACTCCAATTGCCTCGAGTATCTGAGCCTCGACAAAGTGGCCGATACGCGCCTTCGCCATGACCGGGATGGTGACGGCACGCTTGATGTCACGAATCATGCCAGGATCGCTCATGCGCGCGACGCCGCCTTGAGCGCGGATGTCAGCGGGTACGCGCTCCAGGGCCATGACGGCGCAGGCCCCGGCCTCCTCAGCGATGCGCGCTTGATCTGGTGTGACGACATCCATTATCACGCCGCCGCGTAGCATCTGAGCAAGTCCTACCTTCACAGAGAATGTCGCCGATTTCTTCGAGGTTTCAGACAGCTCTCCGCCGTTTCCGTACACCGCCACCACTCCATTATCTGCCATCTTTTATTTTGTTCTTTTTAGATTTCACCTTTCCTCTCTCTTACTAAAGCCTCTCTTTTCTTCTTTATCAATAGGAACAAAGAGGGATTGGTATGGGGATTCCCGAGGTATCTATGGAAGTGTGCTGAATAAGAGCATTAAAGATAACCTCATATATTAATAAAGGCCACGGAGGAACGGAGCCCAGGTCTCCACAGTACCTTACCGTATGAGCTTGAATTCAACCAAACACAGATATTCTTTAAGATTCAGTCTAATATGTAAAGAACGGAGAGGATTCAAATTTATTATTTCAGGTACCTTAAATGATATGAATGATTGAGGAATGACCATGGTCAATTTGGCAGAAGAAACAAAAGAACAAAAGTAGCGCCCACACTATTTAAATCGGACCGTACAATGAAAACGAACGGATCAGATTTATCCAAAAAAAGGATTTTTTAAATAGAAAATTTTGACTGGAGAAAGCGGCAATCGTGTGCCGCTTTCTTTCTGTCGTTTTGGTGGCACCAAAGGGCCGGCCCTAAGTTTTACTTTTCCAGTGGATCCTCCATTTTTACAATGGGTGCGTATCCTCTGAGATATCTCAATTTTTGCGTGACCGACGTGTCCGGTGCCTATTCGGGGGAATGTAGGGGGCCATTATTATTTGTGCTTTGAGATTTGCGCAGAACTTATTTGAACGATTGAGATATTCCAAAACGTCACGCAAAGTTTGAGATATCTCAGATACGAATTCTTTTACAATAGATACTGATATTATGAATTCTGTATTTATTACTTTCTAGACAGGCATGTAACAAGTCGAAATAGATGAAAACTATGGGAAATACAATACTACAAGGTTGGCTGCACGAAACTAGGCACAGAAAATAAAAAATGATTGAGTTGGCTATGATGCCAGTCAATTTACCATATCTTCTGATGATATTTGTATGTAGAAATGATTGAGTTGGCTATGGTGTGTTTTGGAAAAGAAAAAGGTTCTGGACAGATTATGGTCGTTCAGATTGGATTGGATGGTTCAAATCAAACCTGATCGTATTTTGGTCTTTATTTGTCAATTGCTGACTACAGATTATAAAAGATACTTAGTCCAGGAGTCGTATTTTCAATTTTAATTTAGAAATATGAATTTAGAATCGTGTGTCTTCTACAAAATATACTTATTTATATGAGTAGAACTAGGGTGCTCCTAAGTCCATCTAATTTCTTGTGAACTTGACTCTAAAATATATCGAATCAACTTTAAACGATGAATTCAAACCGTTGAAATCCTTCTACCTAATAAGTGATGCGTCTACATGTGAAAATTTTAAAGTTTCGAATTAATTTAATATAGAGTCAAGTGGTCAAAGGAGTCCAAAAAATGAATGCATTAAAATTAATTTATAAACCTTAAACTTTTGACCACTTGACTCTATATTAAATTAATTTGAAACTTTAAAATTTTCACATGTAGACGCATCACTCATTAGGTAGAAGGGTTTCAACGGTTTGGATTCATCGTTTAAAGTCGATTCGATATATTTTAGAGTCAAATTCACAAGAGATTTGGTGAACTTAGGAGCACCCTAGTTCTACTCTATTTATATGGCCCTCGTATAAATTAAAAAATCGGATATTCAAACTACGTAAAATTTTCAATTAATGTAACAACTTTTAATTTTTTTAATGTATTTTTTTTTTTTTACAAATAGACATTCTTTGTCACAATTTTTATTCAATGTAACAACTTTATCGTTACTTTTCAGCTATAGTAAAAAAAAACGTGAGGGCAATATTAGGGTTGATCATGAACTGAGATGAGTCCGAGTTGAGAACAACTTGGATTTAACTCATGAACTCATGAGACGAGTTGAGTCCGAGTTGTTAATCTAGTTTCATGTCAGAAATTCGAACTTTGATTCGACTCACTAATAACTCGAATCGACTCGTGACTCATAGATACATAGTTTTATCAAATTAAAAATTACCTAAACAAAATATATCAAAATATAGTACATAGTTGATCAAAATAATGCACAATTTAAAATTTTACATAATGAAACAGGGGCAAATACATAATTAAATAGTGCAAAGTTTATCAAATTACTAAATAGTTTGAAGTCTAACAAAAGATTGCATATTTTATCAAGTCAATGAGTCAACCGAGTTGATTCCGAACAGAGTTAGAGGTAACTTGGATTCAACTCGTGAGACAACCGAGTCAATAAACTCGAGTTGTTGGCAAGTTGAATCCTAATTGATTCTGAACGAGTAATGAGTAATGAGTTTTTTTGTGCACCTCTAGGCAATATCATAATTAAAAATTAAGAGTATCGTACGTGCTCTATTTAAAATTTATTAAATGCACAAAACATTGAACACATTTTATAATTTTCAAATAATGAAATGAAATTCATATCATGATTTTGTGTCTATGAATAATTGCACGCATCAATACGTATTAATTTTTTTTAAGTCATTCCAGCACGCATTCTGATAAGAAAGTGAAAAAAAAATATCAATTTCATTATCAATTCTTTACACAGCAGTAACTTTTACAAATATTCATTTTTAACACCTCACGAGTGAATAGATGAATCAAATAACTTTTTTTAATTTATCTCAAATTTCGATGATTTATTAGCTAATTATTCATGAATTTTGTAAATTTTACAAATTATTCTATATTCGTAAAATTTATTTTCCTTTCTTTCAAATTTAAATTTAGAGGAGGAATCAAGTTACACATTTTTTTTTGACACATTTTGACACCTACAATTTTCAAAGTCCAAATAGTCGATTCAAATAGTTCAACATGATTGATATACTAAAATGTACTTGGAGATCAAATTTTACATTTTTTTGAATTTTTTTACTATTTACTAAGATGATTACAAAATCGTTGTTTTCGGACCATTGAAAAACAACAATTTTGTAACCATCTTAATAAATAGTAAAAAAATTAAAAAAAATGTAAAATTTGATCTCCAAGCACATTTTAGTATATCAATCATGTTGAAAGGTTTTGATCGACTATTTGGATTTTGAAATCACAAAATTAACCTATAAAAAAACAATGTCATGATATGTCAAAAAAATGGTGTAATTGGATCCCTATTTCGTAGTTATGTATGTATGACACTCTTAACTCCGAAATTATACACATCGTCAAATTATTTCCAGATTATTCATTTGTTATTTGGAGGCTACAAGGAATGAAGCACAGATACAGAAACAGAAAAACAGCCAGAATCCAGTGACGTAGGTGCTGTGCTGGCGTGTTTGACCATTTACACCACACGCGCCAGATTTTTTCAAAGAAAGCAAAAAAATCTTTAACTGGCCTCCACTTTTCCAGAGAAAAAAAAAATCATTGTTTGAGTAGAACTAGGTGCTCTACCAAGTTTTTTTATACTTTAACTCTAGAATAAATCGGATTATCTTCGAACGACGTTAAACCGTTGAAATTCTTTTACCTTACGAATGATGCGTCTATATGTGAAAATTTTAAAGTTTCGAATTAATTTAGTATAAAATCAAGTGGACAAAAATCTTCCAAAAAATGAATATATTAAATAAACCTTCTAATTTTGACCACTTGACTTTATACTAAATTAATTCGAAACTTCAAAATTTTCACATGTAGACGCATCACTCGTAAGGTAGAAGAATTTCGACGGTTTAGATTCATCGTTCGAAGTTAATCCGATAAGTTTTAGAGTTAAGAATACAAAGGAACTTGGTACTTCTAGGAGCACCCTAGTTCTACTCTTATTGTTATTTCACATTATTATTTTTGAAAAAAAAATCGAATTATATATTTAAAACGAATTTACTCTCATGATAATATGATATATGTTAGTCATAATTATCCGTTAAATTAAACAGTTGGGAGGCTAATTTTAAGTATGTCTTTAAAAAAAGAAAATGAAAATTTTAGCGCACAAGACACATTGATCCGAATTTAACAAAAATAATACATACATTGAACCTAGTTTTCGGTAAAAATTCACTATAATGCTCTTACGAATATTTTGCTAATAAAATAATTAATTGATCCTGAAAAGGAATATTCAAAATCTGACGAGTATCAAAGATGTGACATGACAAATATGATAAAGGAGCTGGTCCTAATTATAACGTAAACGAGTTGAGCCGAGCTCTGTAAAATTTGAAGTCGTATCATGTCAAAACGAGCCAAAATCAAACCTTGCAGCTCTTTAACTGCTTGTTTGTACGATGACCCGCGTATAGGGGGGAAAATGAAGCGGATAATGCTGATATCAGATTCATATTTATCTTTCAGTGATCTGATACAATTACGGATAGTGATCGGATACGATTACGGATGCAGATAGTAAATGGATGTCAAAATGTAAAATCAAATCTACCTTAAACGAATACGGTTACAAATACAGATAGTAAACAGATGTCAAAATGTAAAATCAAATGTACCTTAGACGAATACGGATATAGAGCGGATAATTTTCAAATACAGATACGTAATAAATAATTGTCGGATAATTGAGTCATATGAACTTTAAGATACAAATGTTGATCATGGAAATGAATAAAATTAAGAAAAACAAATAGAAAAATAGAAAAATTTAAATATTGAAATAGAGAAGAGTATAAATAAGAGGAATAGGTAATGGAACAAATTTCAAAAGCCTGTAGCTGCCAGCTAGCCAAGCTTTATGGAAATAGAGAAGAGTATAAGTAATGGAATAAATTTCAAAGGCCTGTAGCTGCCAGCTAGCCAAGCTTTAATGCCGCTTCAAAGCAGCTTGTCGATGCCTGTCCAGATTAGTTCTAATTTTTAATCCCACATTAGATGGAGAGAAGAAAGGAAGCAGGATATAAGCGCTTCAGCTTAGATATTTACAAGTAGAGGGTTTAGGAATGACCGACTGAGGATATATTAATATTACACCCGGATATGTGCAGATATTTGTTTGTTTTAGCACACACAAAAATTATCCGAATCCACCCATTTAATAATCCGCTCCGTTTAATTTGAATTTGGATAATAAACGAATACGGAGCGGATAAACGACCCTTCTCAAATGAGATTATAACTGCTCGTTTGTGCAATGAGCTGCGTATAGGCTTACTCGTTTGTGCGATGAGTCGAGGTGATTCAAAGTACATTCTAACTCACAGGAGATTAGTTAGTGTTTGTTGAGATGTATTTATTGTGTATCCAGATCAAACTAATTGAGAATCTGATAGGTACATAACTCTATTATCTTTTGTACTTGGTGTTTGCTGGGTGTGTGGACCCTGAGCTCAGTTAACTTGGGAGTATTTATAGACCGGCATGACGGTTTAGGTCCCGTACGAATACTAACCTGGACCTTTCCCGCAGGCTAGTAAGTCGGTTCAGTCCCCGTGTCCGAGGGACCCGAACATACTTTTCTAGCAAGCCTGGTGGTCGAATAGTGAGGTATAGAAACAATTTGACTGGATGCCATTGACCATTTCAAGGCCAGGTAGAGGGGACTATTTACCACTCATTGAAAAGATTGAAAGGCGCCTCCAAGGCTGGCAGGGCAAGATGTTTTCAAGGGGAGGAAGGCTCTAACTGATGGAATCAGTGCTTGTGGCAATTCCGATATACCACATGACGTGCTTTTTGTTGCCAAGGTGGGTTCTAAATAGAATTGATTCTATTCGCAGGAATTTTCTATGTGGCAAAACAGAGGTGAATGAAAGGGGCATATCACTAATAAACTGGGGAATGGTTTGTATGCGAAGGAGATATGGAGGAATGGGAGCAGCGAATATAGAGCTTAGAAACTGATGGACCACCATGGTTTCCATGCTTCGGTGGTGGTGGAAGGCCTACACCGAACCAAGCAGCTTATGGACCACCATGGTTTCCATGCTAAGAGGAATTGCAACTCAAACTGATTGACCGCGACTGTGGCCGGTACAAGGTTCTTTTTTTGGGGTCAGATAATTAAATTGAAAGCCATATTTCATTGGAGCACACAATACTAGGTAGGAAATGGGGCATCAATTTCTTTCTGCTATGATAACTGGAATGGCATACCATTGAGAAGCATGAAGGATAGACAGCCAAGGCCGGTTCTCCAAGCTATTTCGCTATGTGATGCGGCTGATATTCTACAGGACTTATTACCAGTTGAACCAGGTGGTGTGAGTCTGACATTCACGGAACATGATGATTCATTAATCTGGCAGTGGTCAAGCAATGGGATGTACTTGGCCTTATTTATTTCTCAGACAATGATCACTGTAGGTCTTATAAAGGATAGGTGTAGTGCAATATGGGAATATCATGCTCCAATCAAGATCAAGATTTTCACATTCCTCCTACTCAAAAATAGACTTCTGATTCACGAGATATTGGAGAGGAGGGGGATGCAATGTGAGATGAGGTGTATGCTTTGTGAAACATGTAATATGGAGATAGCGCATGACCTCTTTTTTATATGCACGCATACACGACGAGTATGGGCAACTCTTGATCCGCACAACCACACCTTTGCTGCATGTGCTATGGTGGAGGATATATGGTACAGTTTTGAGAAGAAAACAGCTAGATGTGCTCAAGAGGTAAGAGC
Source organism: Carex arenaria (assembly GCA_964058825.1). NCBI lineage: Eukaryota > Viridiplantae > Streptophyta > Magnoliopsida > Poales > Cyperaceae > Carex > Carex arenaria. Next base: position 10,876 of record CAXKVW010000823.1, read on the forward strand.
TAGAAGAAGGGCGGTTTTCATGGCAGGAGTGTGGTACCTGTGGAGGCAGCGAAACGATATAATATTTAGGGACAAGATAATGCCACCAGAGGTGCTAGTCAGGAGGATAAAAGAGGAGGCCAACTTTTGGAATCAATATTGTGGAGGCAGGAAAGGTAGTGAAGGCATAGGTTAGCAAGTATAACATGTAACAGGGATGAATGATTTGAGTATTTAGCAGCGTAGGTGACATGTCTGTTTTTGCATGAATTATGTTGTAATAAGCACTAGGTAGTCTCTACCTAGTTTATTAAAAAAAAGTATTCAACTTAAAGTGACTTTATGAGACATTTAATACATGACTCTACCAAGATCAAATAAATTTGTCGATTTAATATTGTGAGTCACGCATAAAGTTTCTTCCTCTCACAATGTGCACGAAGAGAAATAATAATAGTCCAACTGCATCAAGCTTTCAGCTTAAGGGTGCAAACAGATCGGATATTAAACGGATACGAATATGAATACATATATAATTCAGATACACAATCGAATATTATAATAAAATCAACTTATTATTCAGCAATTATATTTTCAGTACTCGATTGAGAAAATAGCTTTTTTATATAAATACGTATTTGAATAATTTGTTTATGTAATAAAAAAATATTCGGATTGCTGTGTCATCCAAGAATAAAATAAGGAAATATGATTAAAAAAGTAAAAAATTCTTAAAAAGCAAGTTCAAATTATAACTAACACGTTAGAGTAGTCAAAACAAAAAACTATATCTAATGAAATTCTCTCCATTCTCTCAATTAGAAAACCTTTTACCGTAAAGTCTATTGGGTATGCGGATAATCAAAAGCTAAAAGAGATATGCGGATATTCGATAATTGAAAAAAAATCAGATATGGATAATTATCCGTATTCGCTTCGAAACCGAAACCGAATCCGTATCCATATCTGCATAATTTATATATGAATTTGTATCCGTATCGTATTTGAATATCCGAATTGCCAAAAATCCGAATACGGATTCAAATTCAGACGGGTAATATCCGATCCATTTGCACCCCTATTTCAGCTGGATCCGAATCTGCTGAAATTTTGGGTATGAACAGTGTTCCTGAAATTCCTGAAATTTATAATCCAGCCATTGAATTGTTTTGAGATGCGTGCACAGAAAATTAGCTACTTTGAGATGCGTGCACAGAAAAATTTGGACGGTCGGATCGTGAATTTCAGAGATTTCAGGGGCTACTGTTCATGCATTTTGAATTTCAGCGGATTTGAATCCATTTCAGCTTGTTCGTGATGAGCTGATGCAAATGCCATACTCATACGAGCTAATACGATATTTTTACGACCAATCACGAAAGAATAACGAGCAACATAACCTTTTTGCCAATTCTAGTCTCAATACTCATACTATTGTTTCAAAATTCAGAGAAGTGGCCCATCTAGCATTGAGATGGGCTTAATCTCTTATGCTCTTATCCGTCTGATCTAGCCCACCAAAATATATTAATTTAACCAAATTTTGTTGTTTGTTTCAATATTATCAAAACGGACATATCCCAAAATTTTTATTAATATCCCGAAAAATTAATTAATTTCAAAAACTACCTCCTTCTGCATTGAAATTTAAAATTTACTCAAACTGGAAATTTTTTCTACCGATTTCAAACAAACTTTTCAATAATACTAATACCAGTTTCAAGCTTTCCAAAATTAGTAATAATTTTTCCGGTTCTAGAACCAGTACAAAAAAAAAAAAACCAATTTCTTCCTTCCAAACAGATAATATTTTTACCGTATGCGGACTTCACGTGAAGAGGGATTTTTATTACTAAGAATTGGCAGGCTGGCAGCTATGTTAAAAAGAATTGGTGTAGAATTGGCAGCTAGCACAGTGACATTGAGCTTTGAGATTCACGCAAAGTAAAAAAGAACGGTCTGGATCCAATAATTCTAAAAATCAGCTATTTAATTTTGTACTAAATGAATTGGAGAAATTTAAAATTTCATATGTACATGTATCACTCATGACGTAAATAAATTTCAAGAGTCTTAATTCGTAATTTGAAGCAAATTTAATTTTTTTTTTAAGTTGTGCTCATCAAATTTTCTTGATGAAGACAACTCATGCTAGCTTTGTTGTACTTTTGGAACTTTTACAAAAAAAATATTCTTCTAGGTTAGTGATCTAGTGAGCCACGTGTCCTACCAAGTTGTCATTACTAAACAGACCGGACATGTTTAATGTCTATTAATTAATAATCGAAAGATTGTATATTCATGAGAAATTTGTATAGAAATTATATATATAACAAACTTTTAAATTAGACATTCCCCAAATTCAAAACCTCTTATATTTTTCCATTGTATAATACTATAATTTAATAACATTAATGTTAAATAAAATTAGTAACTTACACGTAACTTTAAATTTCTAGACCCTACAATAAGAATGGTCTCTTCTATATCCAGAAAATATTAAAATAAATTTTAATTTACGGAAGTCGCGACTTGAAGTGGTATCATCGGTCCCTCTGCATCACAGCAAGAATGAGGGCGTACGGATTTACACCATGCATGCCACAGGAGATCTAACGCAATTCAAACATTCCTTTAATTATTTTTCGGGGAAATACACGTATTTAGCACCATTCACCAGTAGCGCGTTCACATCTCTTTATCTCTGTGATTTACAGTATAAATGAACCTGGTCTATAGGACAAGTGCTTACTACATGGGTCCACCCCCAATACAAGTTATTACACGGTTTTCGTAGACTTCGCCTATGTTTCTCATCGTAGTTATTCAGAGTACAGCCCGAGAGATTTCGCAAATCCCAGAATTCATTTAACCTAAAATAACTCAAAATTTGAGTTTAGATCATAATCGTCAGATCCTTCCTTACACGAATATATAAGGAATCCCGTGCATTCCAGGTCGGGCAGGATTGGCCTGGATTCTAATCGGACGGTAAGTATTTGAACTGAAAAATTTCAGTACTTCAGAGGTTCAGGACTCTGAAAACTCCCGAGTCCCAACTCGAAATCAAATCCCCACCCCACAATCTCCGGCTCTCCAACCTGACCAGTTCGCAAAATTTGAAAACCCTAATCCCTATTCTAGTTCTTCGCCTTCTTCGACATCTCTCTTCCTCCCATGTAATCTAGGCTTTCACCAATGACGAACGCCATGAAGGCCTCGATCAAGTTTCGCGACGACCAAAAACCTTTGCTCCGTGCCAAAGTCCCGATCAGCATCCTTGGTCTCCCCTTCCTCTCCGGTGTTTCCGCTGGAGAAACAAAGGAGCTTCGCCTCGACCTAGGCACAGCCTTCGAATCGGGTCCCTCGTTTCGTGTTTCGTACCGGCCCAATGATCCGGTAACGCCGTTCTCTCTTGTTGTCAAAACTGGGGTCGGATCCTTTGGGTCGCCGTTCCAAGCCCCATTTGGGATGTCTGCTGAGTTCAATCTAGTCGGACCTGGTGCTATTGGGTCGGGTCCCAGGTTCTCAATCCTTCTCAAACCAAGGTTTGGCGATTTTGTTTTGAAGAAGTCGGTTCAGTCTAACTCCGTGGAATCTGTGGTTAAGAAAATTGTTATTGACCCTGAAAAGAACATACCGGATCCCGCTGTTGCTGGGGTCGGTAAAACTTCTGTTGGGTTTTACCCGTTTGAAAGTGTCAACGGGTTCACAACTGATGTTGCCAATTCCACTAATGGGTTGCTATCTGGCATGCAATTGAATGCGGGGACTGTGCTGCCTTTCTTCAACCGTGCTAATGTTAAGTTTAGGTGGGGTTTGCGGGTCCCGCCAGAGCTTGGTCGGGTCAACTCAGGCATGTCAATAACCAAGATGCCATTACTTGTTATGAACAAGCTTTCAATCGAGCATGTGACACGCAATGCAAAAGAGGCGGAGAAGAAGCCCAATGATCATGCGGCAGAAGCGAAAGCAGGCCCAGGGTTTAAACCTGAATTTGATGAGCTCAAGGCTGAAAGTGGATTGCTGAGGAGGACAGTAGAGGACCTCCGTGCTGAGCTCATCGCATTGAGGGCAAATGGTATTGGAAGAACATTTGATGGTGTCAACAGGAATGAGGCTCATATGGCAACGACTGAAAAGAGGGACTGGAGGAATAATGGTAAGGTTCCAGAAGGTTCTAGGCCGGCTGGTCGGGAAGAGGGGAAGAAGCCAGGGGTGAAGTTGTCTGAAAAGAAATGATTGGGGTAAAGTTGCAATTGGTGAGGTGAGTTTTCTCATTCTTGCCTTATTTATTTGTACTTCCTCCATTGAAATAAATAATGCTGGATAGTTGAAGTTGAGGGTTTTGAGAGCGTAATGTTTATATTAGTAAAATTTAGTTTTTTTTTGTTAGCATGTACAAATCTGCTGAATTGTAGTGGTTCTATATTTTCTTTGGCAAAATGTTAGTTGCCCTTTATGCTACCACCTTTAATGTCTATGCACGATTAGTTCTCTTTGCTAAGTTTGTGAATATTTTGATAGTTTGTTATGATCATTTTTGGATTTGGGATTGTTAATGCAAGTCATTTTGCTTGGTTTCTTGATCAATAAAAAATTTAATCAAGGATTTGACAACAAAAATACCTGGAGTTTGATCTTCCTTAAGATTTGAATTAGCATTTTGACAAAACTGCTTAGTAAAAGCATTGGCACAAATGAGATATTAACAACAGAATAAATTTTGGGTAACGACCACAAGAGGCCTCTTTGCTAAGTCTGTGAATATTTTGATAGTTTGTTATGATCATTTTTGGATTTGGGATTGTTCATGCAAGTCATTTTACTTGGTTTCATGATCAATAAAAAATTTAATCAAGGATTTGACAAACAAAAATACCTGGAGTTTGATCTTCCTTAATATTTGAATTGGCATTTTGACAAAACTGCTAACTTAGTAAAAGCATTGACACAAATGAGATATTAACAACGGAGTAAATTTTGGGTGACGACCACAAGAGGCCTCTTTCTGAGAATAATTGAAAGGTAGTAAAAAACGAGGAGATTTCTTTTTCTTGTTGGTTAATTGAGTGTGGTGATAGGAGCATTCTGAAGCTTTTTAGGATCGAGGTCAAGTCATTAACATTTGAAATCTTAATTATCAGATAAATATCTGAAAAATATTAACGTTAAGTTGTTGACAAAGCTTCACAAATATCATGTGAAGATTGCAATTTCATTTTTCTCCTCTTTTTAATATATACAACTGTAAATTATAAATAAGGTTGTCTGTTTTTCTTTTTTTCTTTTTTTCTTTTGAATTAGCAGGTCAATCAGATAGATGGTAGATATCTCTTATGACTGATAAAATTAGGGGTGCTTGAAATTTTATGCATGTTCTGGTAACATGATTTTTTTTTTCCAACAGTATACTGGTACAATAAATGTGACAGTATGGTACCCAAAAAAGTCATTAGAACAAAACTTACATTCAATTGAACGATGGCAGGCTAGAGCCAATTTGAAGTTTTAAGATAGTTTAGGCAGGAACTATGGATAGCAAAAGCCAATATGAATTTTTCTTACCTATCCATTGCCATTCGTTAGTTAGCTTGCTGAGCTTGGTAAGAAGTTTTGAAAAAAAAAAATCTTTCATTGTCGGAAAATGAACTGAAACATATGTTGTAGGTCGGGTATATAAATATTTCTGATTTTAAAATATTTTTTTTTCTTTTTATGGTACATTCTGAAATTGCATGGGGTTTACTACCCTTTCTTGTCCTGTGCTGGTATGAATTGCATGGGGTTTACTACCCTTTCTTGTCCTATACATATATTTTTTTTAATTTTCACATAGGGAATATTTCAACAGTTTCCATTGCTCCCTGTCAATGATACATTCCTACTGATGAGTGTATCAATTAACTAGTTGAGCTTTCATATTCATTGAACCGTTTGTCAAATTGCCTTCTTTGTTTATACTGAGAAAGAGTGGAATGCAGTTTATATATTCTTTGTTTAAATCTTTCCTAGCTATAGGTAAAAGCCAGTAGGTAGCCATGATAACTATTTTACTGAATAATTTTGGTAAAAATATATAATCTTACTTTTTATCTGATTCACATGCTAGGTGTGATGTTTGTTTGTAAACAAACTGAGAAGTGTCAAATCTTAAAAAGATAACTGGCTGGGTATTATGAAAAATGAGGATTCCTCAAAACTGTAAATGAACAATGTTGTACCTAATCCTAATGGCTATGACATTTGCCTGTGTTTACATTTACTGTCAGCATTCATTTCACAGTAAAATACGCTCTATGGAATAGATAAATACTCATAAAAATTATAAAAACAGTTATAAGGGCTTTTACCAAAATGAAGAGGCCACAAGTACCAGATTCGAGCAACAACATTTAGTGCACAAGTGCAACATGACACCTACGGGTTTATCCTCAAAAAAAAAAAAAAAAAAGTGCAACATGAAGAGGTCACTTGAAAAGGGCCTAAATATACAGCATAAGGATTGTCTGAGAACCCATTTGTAAGAGGCCTAAATATAACCTAACAATTCCTGCATTTCATATTCAGCACCGGATTTGATCAGAACTTAAAACATCATCGATACATTATTGTTTTACACAAAAGCACAACAAATACACTTCCTTATCACCACATTGACAACCATCAACCATGCTTAAACACACAACTGAACATGAAGATCTAGACAGGGTCGGTGGCTAGTCTGTCGCCATCAGTGCGTGCCAGTTTGTTTTAACATAAAAAAAAAGTATTCCCCTTATCTGTCAATAGCATTCGTACATATCACCTTAGCTCGCCCTGATTTTTTGCTTCTATATTTTTTTGGTTTATTACATTTCTTTCGGTGCTTTTAAATGAAGCATGTCTGTGACTACACTGTTAACAAAAAATGAGAACGCTTGTATCCTATTTACTCTCTCTATTCCAGTGGAATACATTTTCTCTTATCGATCTGTATAAGTTAAATTGCATCATTTCCTCATTGCTTAGTTTGTTTCCCAGATAAAACTTAAATTGTAACAAGCAGTTAAGCAAGATTCCAAAATGGGCCAAACCCAAAAATCATGCAATTGTTAAATGGGTGGTCCGATGTTTATTGAATCAATATTCAGTACGATAAGTGACTGCATGAACATTAGATAGGTACACAAAAGAATCTTTCCATCAGCTTTTTTAAATCTACAAGGTACCATACAGTAAATAGATACACAAAAGTTGTTCATGTTTACTATTCCCAAGAGGGCATATAAGGTACCATATCTGTATAAATTAAAGAAAATGAAAAGAGAGAAGCAGAAAAGTACATTATATTTTTAATTGGTAGAAAAATCAGTAGAACTTCTATCAATCCAATTTAGTGTGATTATTTTTCTTTTTAATTTTGTCTTAAAATATAAAAGAAAATTACAAAATAGATAAAATATTTTAAAATTTAGATATAACAGAATCATTCTATCTATTTTTTTTTAAAACTTTCCATATTTTACTAAAATTTTAATATAATAATTTTCTTCATCTATACATCATAATTAAGAAGAAGAAAAACTAAGTTTGAATCGGTAGAATTCCTACGAATTCAAACTTTTTATTTTTAGGATTGATAAAAGTCCTACTGATCTTTCTACCAATAAAAATATATGATGTACTATTTTTATTTCTCTCTCTTTTTTAATTTCTACAGATAAAAAATTTCCACCATACTACCAGTGTACCATCTTAATTGGCCTACTTATGTACTTCATGATAAACCAAATTTAAATAAAGCAAGCACAGTGTTCTACACAAAGGTCGCTTTATTTACTACTGTCAAGCATCTCTCACTCAACAGTATCCTTAATATATAAACAGTAAAATGTAAATACAAGTTGTATTTTACTCGAAAAGAAACGCAAGTTCATATTATGTTTTGAGATTTTTTCTAATTTGATGTTATACATTTATTTATTTTAAATGCTAAACATGAAAAATAGAAGGGATTTTGGATCTAGGCAAGATTAATGAATGATTGAATATATTAACTCAACGAGATTTGGTTGGTTTGCTGGATACATGAAAAGGATACCAGTACAATATGAGGCAGACATTTTCTAAGTAAAATATATACAAAATTAATTAATCTATGGGGCCTTACTTTGGTCAGCAAATTATAGAGGGACCCTAATATATAAGAAAATAGCTACATTAATTTGCTAACTGTATCCATCGGCTGGATGCAACAATTGAATCAATATTATGATTCAATTGTTGTACTGCATTTAATTAGCTCTTATTCCTATAACTAATGCATTAAATTAGCTCTTATTCATATACAATCAAATGTTTCATCAGCATATTTGACTCTCTTTATATTGTTTCCTTTTTAATTTTAGAAATTCTTTTTATTTTACTTTTTAAAAGTTGGAGGTCAAATTTTCCTCTCTCAGATAAAATATTTATGCAAACCTCATAGTCTCTGTCAGGTTTAAAAAAAAAAAGAGATAACATCCCTTTAAATATTTATAAAGGACTCTCATTCTTGTTTCAAATCTACAAGAACTTTTCACCAAAATGATATTGTTTTTAGTCGCTACATCAAACATTGATTTTTTTTTTTCTGGTACGTTGAAAGGAATAACCGTATCAAGCAAAAAAAAGAAGAAGAGCAAAGCTAGGATGTGATATGCTCATCAAGAGAGTTTGGTGAGCACAACTCTAAAAGTATATCGAATCGACTTTAAATGACGAATTCAAACTGTTGAAATCCATGTACTTCATGAGGGATGCATCTACATGCAAAATTTTGAAAGTTTCGAATTCATTTGCTACGAGGTCAAGCGGTCAAATAAATGATGAAAAATGAATATATAAAACAACTTATAAAATAACTTACTAAAAAATTCATCACTTTGACCGCTTGACCTCATATTAAATGAATTTGAAACTTTCAAAATGTTGCATATGCATGCATCACTCATAGAGTACATGGATTTCAACTGTTTGGATTCATCATTTGAAGTCGATCCGATATACTTTTGGAGTTGTGCTCACCAAATCCTCTTGGTGAGCACATCACACCCTAGATTTACTAAAAAAAAAACTCTCAAATGAAATGCATTTTGTGTACTGGTTTATAAAATTAAGGAGTTTAAAAAAAAAATTGTAAACCCAACCCCACTAGTTAGATCTTCATTGCTTATGTTTGGTCTAATCTTAGAATGGTCTATTCTAGGCAATTAATCAATTATAAAAAACCAACGGTAGAAATTATTATTTGTCATTACTATTGACTTATCAAAATAATTCATTTAATCTTTTAATGTAGTTTTTAAGCATATGCTTAGTTTGTGCTAATAAAATGTGCTTGAGGAAAAAATTATAATTTTTTAGATATGTACAAAATCATTCTTTTTGAATTGTCCAAAATTTTCTAAAAACAATAATTTTGTACCTATTTCAAAAAAAAAAAAAAATAGACGGTATATCACAACTTGAACAAGGATGTAAGGTATTTAAATGAATATAGTAATGTCTTGCCAAAAAAATATAAAATTTGGTCTCCAGGTACATTTCAATACAGAAATCACGTTGAGCGGTTTGGATCAATTGCTTGGACATTGGAAAAAAAAATGTGAGGTATTATTGGAACACAAAAACAATGAGACATTTTAACCCTACTAATTATTGTGTTAGGTCAATAGTAATGACACAAATATTAACTGTATTGTACAATTAGAAAGGCTGAATTCCGGTTAGTAAGCAGCACCAGCAACCGTATATATATATGTAGCTAAAATAGACCATAAAATTAATTAATTGTCTTGAGATATTAATTAATTAATTCGATTTACAATTATTTTTGTTAAATTGTTTAATTAATTTTATCAACCAGTACATAAAATGCATTTCATTTGAGAGGTTTTTGTTTGATACGGTTATTCCTTTCAACCGTACTTGTAAAAGAAGAACAAGACCAAAAGTATTTGGTCCGGTGACTAAAAATAATTTTTTTGTGTGAAAAGTTACACATAAAAATTCAGGATGAGAAGTCGTTTATATGTGTGTGTATATATGTGGAGCTTCCTCTTCATTTTTATCTTAATAATAAATTAGATGAATATGCATAAATCTTTATTGATCTCTAATTTTACTAAAAAAATGAAAATCAGTTAGATAACCATGTTGAGCGATTCATATTGATTATTTGAATTTTGAAATTGAGATAAGGATAGACATATATGATTGGGATATACGAAAACAATGGAGCATTTACCCTATCTACTCCATAGTAATTCATTTAATCTTTTCATGAATTCAATTTTAGGCAGATGCTTAGTTTAGTTTGTGCTAATTTCATATATCATATCTATTTAAAGCCACAAACTCTCTATATACTTATAAGTATATAAATTATACACTGAGATCTGAATTGCATTCGAAGCTTATTTTAAAATGGTGATTTTATACTTATTTTTTTAAGTTAAAAAAATAAGGAATATGCGCCCCAGTTGGAGTAATTTATTTCTTAAATTTGCCATCTTAAAGGTAGAATCATGTAATGAATATAGTTGTTATCAAGTTAGGTTGAGTTTCGCTCTCCAGTTATATATGAACGAGGAAACCTATACATGCATTTTATATATGCACAACGCTTGGAGAAGAAATATTTTTTTCCCTTGCAGTCATTTTCTTCTACATAAAAAAAAAAAGCAAAATTTCAGGTACTTGGACAAAATATTTGTTTTCTAATTAAGTTGAGTTGGTTTATATTTATGCAAGCTGAATTAAAATTTGATAATATAAATTTTAATTCGGTTTTAATTGAACTGATAAATAAACACACTATATAGGGGCATAAATCATAATCTCTTTACAACTTATAAATAAATCGAAACATAATATAAAGCTATTTTGAAAAGTCCTTAATTATGTTTGTAGAAATATTTGCCCTTGAATGTCTTGAAAATATGAGCGGTTGTATGTGCTTGGTAAGGTGTTTATCCCTTTACGGTTAGATATTTAATTATGTCTTCAATAATAGATGCTTAAATGCTATTTTCAGCGTTTAATTATATTAATTTGTACTTGAAATTAAGTCCTTGCAAAAATATAATTGCTCTTGCAGGGGCGGAAGGTAAGCCTCTCTAGGGGTGGCTAAGCCACCCCCAACATTTTTAATTTTTTTTATCAAGTATATCAAAATTAAACTAAAATTTTTATTTTGTATGAATTAGCCACCCCTATGATAATAAAAACAAAATTAAAGGGTTTCAATGTTAGATGGGATTTTTTTTCATTTACTAATTTGTCCAATTGTAAAACAGAAAAAAAAAATAATTAACAAAAAGGAAAAGAAACTGTAAAGTATTGCCTTTATTAAGCATTTTGGAGGGGTCACCTTAACTATTGTTAGAAAGCATTGTTGATTGTTACCGGAAAAAATATCAAAATCATAAAGATGAAATTTAAATTAATAAGTACGTGATATTTTTTTTCCTTTGAAATTGAGGTTTGTTTTTTATTCATCAACTATTAAAATTGTTGTTCATTGTCATTATAATATTTTATTTTCATACTAGATTGTCTTTTAGTTTAAAAAAAAATTATGATAAAAATGATTTGTGTCTGGAATTATAGACGAGATTATTTAAATTTTTGTATATATTTTGAATATAGATAAAATTATATCTAAAAGAAAGACCTTAGATTCTCATTGCAAGGTGAATAAAAGCAAATAGTGAAGAGTCATACTATCTTGTATTATAAAGATTTTGATTTTGATTAAATTATTTTTTAAATATGATATTTATATGGTTAGCCTCCCCTATAGTCGAAGTTGAGTTCCGCCCCTGGATTGCGCTGAATTAAAATATGAGTAAATGTATGGGGTCGCATATGGCTAGGTGGTTAAAGTCCTATATTTTATATAAATTTATTATACATTTTTTTAAATAATGTGTTTTTGTTTAGAATTTAAAAAATATATAATATAATTGGCTGTTGGTTAAACATTTTTTGTTTAAATGAAACAGTAAATATATTCTTCGAGTGAGGCTATTGTTAGACTTATGATCTAGAAGTCAATCATAGAATGATTGTATTTTAAGTTTTGTTCATGTAATGTAATGATTTTATTTATCATTTTGTTCCTTGAGTATTTTATTACTTATAGATAATTCACTTTGAGAACTTGAAATTGTGAAACTTGATAAAGAAAATATTAATTATCAGTATAAGCTTAGTATTTGAATTAGATGATGATTATGTTATGCTGATAATATGACAATGAGTTGTCAACCTAATAAAATGGATACCTGATGGAGATCAGGGGATTGGACGTGACCAAAGTAAAATATTTAATATCGATTGTGTTTGTGTAATTATGACCAAAGTAAAATATTTAATATGAATTGTGTTTGTGTCATTATTTGTGTAGAAAATTTTAAGGTATGAGATGATTGTTTCTCTTATATGAGAAAACATATTTGTAGTTATTATCTAACGATGTCCATAGCTGGCAGTCATACATATTATATCTCAATGTGTGTCTCTCATAAGGAGAGATATTAGAATCAAAAGTACCAATGTCTCTCATGTAAATAATTGATGATATCACTGGGCCACTTGATCAAATAATATAAGTATATGCACATATGATTAAGAAGTCAATTATAATTACTGAATTATTTTAGAATGAAAAAATGAGTAGATTTGCAAGAATGACACGTTCCTACCTTGGATCTATTCGTGATATCATGAGACTTAGGATACGAGACAATTGTTGTTTCGGAATTGTGATACAATATGTTACTTATCATCTGTGTCATTTGGGTAATTATAATACATATTGCTAGGTGTCCCTTGTAATTTATGAAAAATCGAAAAGAGTTTCATATTTCATTATCAAATGACACAGATCTCACAAGATCACACAAATAAGGAATTAATTAGAAATGCTTCTTGATTTATTTAGCATGTATGACATGACAAATAAAATTATTTTTCCACTAAAACATGAGAAATATAATTATTTGGAATAATTATATATGATATTACAATTAATTAGATTAATTAAAATAAGAAAAAATAGAACTTGGTCCAATAAACAAATCTTAATAGTTGTTGTTAATTATGACCTATGTTTATTTTATAAATTGTTTTCACAATTAAAACTTTGTCGACAATAGTTTATCTCATTTTCTGAATACTGCTGCGCAATATTTCTTATTTTGACCATATCTCTCTCAATAGATATATGTTTTTAGCGTTCTATATATTTCTGAAAAAGTAAAAGAAAGATCTAGAACTTTTCCTCTCTGGAAAAATATAATTCAAAATAGACCATGTTCAAAAAGTGGTAGAACATGGTAAAAGAAATATTTATAACTTTGCTTTCTGGAGCAAGACCTAATTCGAGTTAGATCGTAGTTAAAAGTGTGGTAGAACGTAGGGTTAATTTTGAAAACATAATTCACATTTCTTGTTTGCTATGTCTCTCTCTCTCTCTCTCTCTCATTCTTTTTTAGAAGAATTGGTTTTTGATAGTTGAAGTTTTGTCAAAACTCTTTCTTTCTTGTTTAATCTCTCATATGTTTAGAATCCACAAATCCTAAAATAGTAAAACTCAAGATATAGTTCTTTTGAAGGATAGAGATTATGGAGCAACCAAATTACTACTATCTAGTAAGAGAAAACTTCAATTTCTAATTAATTTCTTAGTGGATACCGTGGATGACTTCTATTTTGGAGTCTCATATTGGTGCAAGGCATTCTAGTTTACGCACACGCCAACTAACAAGTTGCTGCAAGGCACCAACCACCTTTAGCATTAACTAGGAGGTGAGCGATCTTCAATCATATATCTTAAGGACATTCTTTTCTTGTTTCAAGAAAACAAATAAAAGATATGATGTTTATTGATTTGAAAAATTGATTTTGGTTTGATTTCAGTCGCACATGATGTTCCTTTGGTATTTTTTTTGTCAAATTTTTTAAAATTCCGCCGCCTTAAGTACCATAAAATCCGACAATAAAATGTATATTACATAACGGTCCCCACTTTGAGCCCATATCTTTGTTTATAAAGTTCAAACAGTTGATCTGAACCGTTTAACATGATCTTCATACGAATATATACCTGCAAAACCAAATCTTACATTTTTCAGAATTTTTTTAGATAGGTAGAAAAATCACTTTATTTGAATATTTTGGACCATTCATAAGCTGTAATTTTCTACCTCTTTAAAAAAATAGTAATTTAAAAAAAATGTTTTCCAAGTATATTTTTATATAAAAAACATATTTAACGGTTTCAGAACGACTGTTTGTACTTTAAAAATAGAAATATGAATCCACAGAACAGGTCGATCCGTGATATGCGTCTTACCATAGCCTCACTCATGTTCTTTTGTAACATCTCTCAAATTTTGTACATTTTTTTCTTCTGAATTTTTGTCAATTGTAAAACTTGAACTTCTTCATAATAAATTCAATGATTCCACTGTTGAAACTGTGTACGATGCATTTCTGTGGACTCCCTTGTTTAGCGAACAGCAACTGTCCAATTGTAGTGTCGCTCCCGTGAATTGTACATTTGTACATGTTCTCGTCCAATTGTTTGCCTACAGATATATAATATTAATATTATTGGTCATCTGCCCCATCAATATCTTTTAATTATTTTTTTTAAGCTGGAATCATTTTAAGTATATCTTAACATTTAAAATAAATATAAATTTTGACATCAAATAAGAATTATCATAAACCAAACACTAACATTGTAATGATAGTAAGCGTTTCGCACCCAATGTAAGCTAGCATTGTTAGTGTTTCAGACGATAAACGCCAGAAATGACATTATTTCGCTATATTAGAATTTTTGAAATAAAATTTCACCGGTATTTCAAAGATATATTGCCAGAGAAATAAATGTTAGTGTTTCGTTCAATCGTTACGAAACTCTAGCATTATTGACCATTTTTCTGAAGATTTAAAAAAATATTATATATAAAAAAAGTGGTACAACAGGAACTTAAATGATCTTTCACCACGATTATAATAAGCAATTATGGCGACATTAATTATATTTTTAGAGTAAGTGGGGTATAGATTTTGGACTGCGTGTTTGAATTTGCGTAACTCTTGGCGAGTTGTTAAATAGATGGCATGTCAGAATTCCAAAGGCCGATTTCCTAATTTTTTTTTTCTTCTGATTTTACGCAATTTTTAGCGTATTATTTTAGGATAATATTTATTGTGGCCCTCTCTACATGACATATCATGTAATGAATTAATTCGTTTTGTTGATCTAAGTTGGTGCCCATTGCAATATATTTTACCAAGTAAATTTGCAAGTAAAGGTCGTACAAGTCGTGTCTTAAGGTTTTTTGTGTTTCCATCTGTATAGCACATATGTTGAAGTCTTGAAAATTGAAATAGTTAATAACTCACTCGTCTTATACACGTAAGAACACATTCAACACCTCACTCAAATTATTTCTGCAATACATTTTCATATTAAAATTTGTCGATTTATTAAGGTTTGTAATTGCAAAGTACTTTTATTTAAAAGTAATTGCATAATTTAATACGTGTGTAGATATATATATAGAGTTGGGCTGGGTATTTCGCGAAGTAAAGCAAGTATTTTATTTCACGTCTATATCTTTAATTTTAAAGTTCAAAACATTGATCCGAACTGTTCAAGTTGATATCCATATTAAATTATGCTTGGAGACCAAATTTTACATTTTTTGGAAATTTTTTACTATTTCTTTAGAATTTTTGAAATCTTTGTTTTTCGGAAAATTTTGATCATAAAAATAGCGATTTTAAAAAATTCTAAAGAAATAGTTAAAATGTTTCAAAAAAATGGAATATTTGGTCTCCAAACACTATTTAAAATGAAGATCAACTTGAAAAGTTCATATTGACGTTTTGAATTCTAAAATCGTAAAATACGAGTGTGAAGTAAAATAGCTGCTTTATTTCATGATGCAACGCAGCCCAACTATATATATTGTGCGTATTTCATAATGTGTGTTTTTTTACTAAATTATGTGTTTTGTTGTTACGAGTAGAATGAGGTAGACTGAATGTGATTGACCCATCTTGTAATCCAACACTTTGATCTATATGGATCTTGATATGATTATGAGTTTAAAACTAATTTGAAGCGAGCATCTTTTGATTTATTTGAATTTTTCTTAAATATCAATATTTTTTTAATCTTGACAATCTTACCTCAGTTGTTATTATGTACTGTATTTGTGTCATCTTTATTAAGTCAAGATAACTCGATAATGTAACAGCTTACAAGACAAATTATAGAAGAAAATTTGTCACGCTGTAACTAGTCATATCATGTAACGTTACGTTATATGTGTTGATTACGTGTCGTGACCGCATTCGAACAAAAATTACACGTCACGTCACATCATGCCAATCAGTCGTGTCACGGTATGGAACATAGAGTATTCAACTTTTTTGGTATGTATAGAGTATTCATGTTTTTCTTTTAGTGTAGGTTCAGTGATACTGGGACTCATATAGTACTAACTTTTATTTTCTCTAGTTTAGTCTAATGAATGTTTGTAATTTGAATTTTAAAATAATGTCAGATACCTGACAACCTTTCCTCAAAAATTAAAATAATGTCAGAGGCATCTATATATATACTTAAATTCTTTAACAATGCATAACATATATACACACTTGAGGATTGAAAAGATGCTAAACGAGTAGAATTAGGGTGCTCCTAAGTTCACCAATCCCCTTTGTGAACTCAACTCTAAAAACTATCGGATTATCTTCAAACGACGAATCCAAACCGTTGAAATCCTTATACCTTACGTGTGATGCGTCTACATGTGAAAATTTTAAAGTTTCAAATTAATTTAGTATAAAGTCAGGTGGTCAAAATTAGAAGGTTTATAAATTAATTTTAATGTATTCATTTTTTGGAAGTCTTTTGTCCACTTAACTCTATTCAAATTTTATTTCAAATTTCAAATTTTTTATATGTAAACGCATCCCCCATAAAGTAGAAGGATTTTAATGGTTTAGATTTGTTGTTTGAAATCAATTCGATAAGTTTTAGTGTTGAGTTCACAAATAAGCTTAGTGAACTTAGAAGTACCCTAGTTCTATTCATGATATAAGTTTTTTTATTTTGCAATCTGTTATGATTCGTTACACACACTGCATGCATAGTTGCGTCACAACAAATCTGTCTTCCCGTTTCTCTTCCCAAACTCCTTTGTTAAACCATGAGCAGCTCTTGTCACGTTGCAATTATGCATTATACAAATAGCTCAGAGCCTCAGTGGCTGTGTCGTGACTCGCGGGCGGACATCCCAATGTTGAATTACGACA
The DNA here is from genome assembly GCA_964058825.1 of Carex arenaria. Classification (NCBI taxonomy): domain Eukaryota; kingdom Viridiplantae; phylum Streptophyta; class Magnoliopsida; order Poales; family Cyperaceae; genus Carex; species Carex arenaria. Next base: position 28,225 of record CAXKVW010000823.1, read on the forward strand.
ATATCCTTGAGTCCTTTGAACAGCCCCCGGGGTAAAAGCGTCTTCTCACTCCACCCGTATTACTCCTGCGGTCCTGCCTCCACGAATCTGTGGCTCGCCTCACGAACTTGGACCGGGTGGAACCCACTGTGCCACTTGCCTCTACCAAACCACACTTGTGGATGTTTTTAAATTAGAAGGGTATTTTCGTCATTCTGTTGAGCACAGGAATCCTGATAGTTGGGAGTGTTTGAAACGGACGGCTCTGATGAGGAGCTTGGTTTACCTTGTCCTTGTCTTAACGAATGAGAAAATGACACGTGGTGACATAACTGGGTTTTAGGATTTTCAATCCGGGCTCTCCCGAGATGAAGATGTGGAACCTGTCAAAATACTAATAGGCCCTTCGTAGAGTATTAATTTAACAGGACATGGTTCTTCATTTAATAAAAGAATAAAAAAAAATCAGGAACAAGATATTTCTCTTGGTCCATTTCTAAATTAAGTGGTCGTGGCGTAAGCAACTAAGCATAGATTAGTTTGCGCAAACAATCAGGGCCCAAAATAATTTGTTTGGTGTTGCTATAAATGGTTGGACCATTATCTTGTACGATACATATGTAACATATCTAACACAGTTTACTAGTGTAGGGCTTGGGAGTTGGGATTGTGAAATGGTACTGTCATCCGGGACCCACAAGAAATAAATTGTACTTTCTCTGAGTACGGTTAGAACATGTCTATATCATTTTTTAGAAAAGAGTAAGAAACTATCGGTACGAGGCTTTAAATAGAGAATGAAAGTATGGAGAACTCCTCTCCCAACAGCGGCTTAAGGAGACGAGCGAGAGCGAGAGAGAGATACTCTCTCTTGGAATAGCTATTCTCCCTTCGCTCTTTCTCGTGCACCAAGCAGTTCAACAGCGGGTATGCAGATCTATCCTCTTTTTTGGGTAAATGTTTTTTCTTGCAATGCTCTCAGAACTGAAATCTCGCGAAATCAGTGCGATTTATGGTTTTTCTCAATTATCTGGTCCCAGAATGTATGTAAAAATATTTTGTTCGATTTAAAACCATATCTCTTTCTATCTTTAGAGCTTGAAACCTTCCGTGTGCGCAGTAAACTCGTCCCCCTTGGAGAAATTACTGTGTAGCTCTCCGTATTGAATCGTACTGACATATACCACCTCCCATGAAAAATGATATTTTTCAATTCTCCTTTCCACTTCAGAGACTGTCACATATCCATATACATGTGAAATTGACGGTCAAGATTGGTTGACAAGTGTTCCACACCAAAGGAGTTGGTGACGATCGGAAGAGACACCGTAAGTTGGTGCCGGAGACTCCTGTTTTGTCCGGACTGGAGAGTATGAAAGATAACCGCGTTACCCTTTATTCTTTACGCCGTCCCACGAAAACTTGTGAACGGTAGAAAAAGTCATCTGTATTTTTCCTTCGCATGTTCGCATGGTTCAGAGAACGGGCATGTGAATTGGGATCCAACGGCTGATATTCGATATACTCTTTGCTTTTTTGATGGATATAGCATCTTTCGCAGTCGCACATTTTCCGATATTTTAGCTGTTATATTATTTCCAATTTCTTAGGGCGTAGCTGGCAAGTCTGGCATCATGTCAGAGCACTTATTCATAATATAATATTATTATATTATATATTCATGTGACCCGGAGCCAAAATTTTGAACTAGATGATATTTATGTTTTTGTATCTAGTGGGTCATGGGTTTCAGGGTTTCTATGTAGTGCTCAATTGTAAAACGAGTCAAGTGACTCGCTACTTTGTTACAATCAACAGTGACTACACCAATTAAATAACCACTGATTTCACATCACTTTATTATGTTAATAAAAGTTGAAAAATCATTTTCAAGCAAGTTGGTTGTAAATAACCACTGTCTTTTAGTTGTATTGATTTTCTAATTGGAGAATTACCCTCAATTTTATCATACTGTTCTACATAGTGATATCCATACTATTTTTATACTAATTAAAAACTTAAGTGATAAGCAAGAGATAGCGTGACTTTACCTAATTGTAGTCGGCACATAAAAATTAAAAACTTACCCTAATTTGCTACTACTTGCTATATTTACCTTAAATTAATGAGAAATTTCCTTCTTGTTTCTATTTATCATGTACATATTATTTTTAATATCAGCGCCGACTTGTATGGCCCTACATGGCTTGACTACATGTTGACAAATTGATGCTTCCCATCTTAATGAATTGTGCGTATAATATATAACATGCCCATATTTCATGGTGATGTTGCACTTAATGGACCCATATATGAGAATCTAGGTGCTTCCACTGTGATTTTACTATGCAAATACTGTGCCCCTACTTAGACTATATTTTGGATTATTATTGAAATTTATTGTGCGAAATAAGAATCAAATTTGTTTCTTGTGGAGGGGATTACTGTAACAATTTATCAAGTATTTTTCCTGCGATGAACCTATATAATTGGCCTCTTTTAGACTAATAAGGTTGATTATGGAATCAAAATTGTATAGGTTGAACCATTCAATATCTTTGCAATGTGGGGAAACTACATCATCTTTTTGGTCAATTTATGGTACAGTCAGGTCAAAGTTCACATTTTTTTAAACTTTTCTACGTGCAACTCATGCTTAAAACATGTTGATAAATAAAACTTGAGATTAGAAAATTAAATTTATTAATCTGGCCAGCTAGGGCAAATGTTTGTTAGAGTCTAAGCGTTGAACCCTATTCTATTTTTTTAATGCCAAATTGTTGAAACGGTGTATCTGGTAGCAGTTGCCAAGCCTTAATTTTCTAAATGTAGCTGCTTTAAATCTGAGAAGTTAATTTGATTGAGTCTTAATTTGGCATGAAAGCTCCCTAATTGGTAAAGACATCTCATGCCTCTTGGCAGGGGAATCTCTGAGGCTCTTGCCAAATTGCTTTAAATAAAATTCCAGCCATAGAAGAAATTTTCTTTCTAAACCCCATTAAACCACAACCAAGCACTCTCACGATTGGTGGATTTCTCAAAGATCTCTCAACCCAAATAATAAAAAAAAAAAATCTAATTCCTCTTTCATTTTCTCCTTTTCCATTATTGTAGATATCCAGAGATGGGTGCCGGTGGGCGCATGACTGCAACTGAGCGTGCGTCTAAGGAGAAGGATGATTTGGTGGCATCTGTGGCCCGCTCTGGCCCGAACCAAATTAAGAAATCACCGAGCGAGCCGCCGCCATTCACCCTAGGCCAGATCAAAAGAGCCATTCCACCCCACTGCTTCCACCGCTCCGTGTTCCGTTCCTTCTCCTATGTTGTGTATGACCTCCTCATCACCTCTGCCCTTCTCTACCTCGCTCTCAACTTCATCCCGACAATTCCTGCCCCTTTCCATTATGCCGCGTGGCCGCTCTACTGGGCCGCGCAGGGATGTGTGCTCACCGGTGTCTGGGTCATAGCACATGAGTGTGGGCACCATGCCTTCTCAGACTACCAACTTCTCGATGACATCGTTGGGTTGGTGCTCCACTCTGCTCTGCTCGTGCCGTACTTCTCTTGGAAATACAGCCATCGCCGCCACCATTCCAATACCGGCTCCCTTGAGCGTGATGAGGTTTTTGTCCCGAAGAAGAAATCCAGCCTAGCATGGTACTCGAAATATCTATCTAACAACCCGGTTGGACGGCTTGTTACATTAGCTGTTCAGCTGACTCTTGGGTGGCCATTGTACCTGGCATTCAATGTATCGGGTCGTCCGTATCCACGATTCGCATGTCATTACTACCCGAATAGCCCGATCTACTCTGACCGTGAGCGGGTTCAGATTTTCATCTCCGATGTTGGCTTGGTCACGGCTGTGTATGCTCTTTACCGACTTGCTGCCTTGTTTGGTTTCTGGTGGGTGGTCCAGGTGTATGGTGTGCCGCTCTTGATTGTTAATGGGTTTTTAGTTTTGATCACATTCTTGCAACACACCCACCCGGCTTTACCGCATTACGACTCGTCCGAGTGGGACTGGCTGCGTGGTGCGCTTGCCACTATGGATCGAGACTATGGGTTCCTAAACAAGGTCTTCCATAACATCACCGATACACATGTGGCACACCATTTGTTCTCGACCATGCCACACTACCATGCCATGGAGGCTACCAATGCGATCAAGCCCATTTTGGGCGAATACTACCAGTTTGATGGCACTCCATTTTACAAGGCCATGTTTCGTGAGGTCAAGGAGTGTGTCTATGTCGAACAGGACAATGGTGGTGAAGGTGGTAAGACAAAGGGTGTATTCTGGTATAACAACAAGTTCTGACATGAACAGCAACAATTTGCTAAAACAACCCCCAGAGTCATAAAAGAAGAAATATTTTGTACTGGTATTTGGCATAGAGTTAGTTAATTTGCTTTTGGTACCGGTGAGGGTGGGGAATGCTCGTCTCCAAATTATCATGTTTAGTGTTTTTTTTTTTTCTTTGGTTGTGAACCTGTGGTTCTTGTTGTGTGGTCGTTTGGCGCAGTAGTAAATGTGTCATTTCTGTGCTGTATCCTTTCAGCCATATCTGGTAGAAGGTATTGGAAGGAATAATTAATAAGAACTAAATGAGGGAAGAAAGTATTTAAAAAAAAATCAGAGAAATAAGACTTAGATTTGATGCGTAGTTCTGATTGTTCCAATATTGCTGGTCTATGTTGAGTTCCAACAAGTAGCTAAACTGTTAAAGTATAAATTTCCTTGCTTTAAATATACAAATTCTGAAGTGGGTTTGTATGCAACCAGTTTAAGTAATTGCAAGATCTGTACTTTCAGATGAGAAATAATAATAAAATAATTTCAAGATCTGTCGATCTGTGCATAATGTGCAATGTACTCATCATCTAAAGGAATTTTTTAAAGGCTAGTTGCCGATTGTCAACAAACAATTTTCATGAGATAAAATATTACTAACAAATATTATTAAAACCAGAAGAGATCTCTGCATTTATGATTTTCTTCTATTTTTTTTTCTTTTTACAATATTAAAATATTAAACAGCCCCACCACAAAAACATGATCTGTATTGATGGTTCACAGGCGCTCTCCTTTTTTCTCTTTTTTCTTGTGGCCCCACAAAAAAAGGAGCAAGCAAGCAAAGCTGAGATTTGGTCTGTATATCCTTCATTTTCACGAGGACCTGTTTTGCTGTCAATTCTGTACCTATCATACCGGATGCCATCCAATCCAAATTTCCGGGTTCAAATATGACCCCATTTGCTTATGTAATTATTTTTGTATTTTAGACAACTGGACTGTATTTGCTATATATTGTGATTGATAACTGCTCTTTTTGTTGCTCTGTGAATTTTGATTTAAATTTTGTTGGTATGAAATATGTCGCTTTTTTAATTGTACTCTCATTATACAACGTTTATCATGCAAAGTTTTACTGAAAAATGAAAATGATACCAAGTCTGATGACATTTTCATTGGTACCACTAATCATTGACCATAACATATGAACAATTAATGAAATGAATGAAGTTCAAATATTTTTCCTCTTAAAGTCTGAATTGATATGAACTGCTAGGGCCTACAAGGAAAAATTATGTAGCAATATTGATATTTTGTACATTTCAAAACAAGTATAATCAGAGAATGGATGCTAATGCTTTCTTGAAGAAAATATTTAAGTGGATACATGTGAAAATTGGTCAAGTAATTACAATCTGCCCCTCTATGATTGGTTATGACAGTAGTGTGGTAATGGATCTCCTCAAACAATATATTGATTGTGGGATGTAGTTTTGTAAACCCAATTTGGTCATGGATCTCCTCTTTTGGCTTTCAATAATTCTTTCCATATTTCTTACCCTGAATTCATATCACCTAAAGTAACTCAAATTTTAAATTTTAGATCCGGACCGTCGGATCTGATTTAGCACGAATATTAAAGCGATCCAGACTGTCTGGATTCCGATCAGACGGTTCAGATCTAAATTCAAAATTTCTATTGTAATCGCTGAACTTCTGGTAGTGGATCATCGTATAGGTTTTGTTATCTTCATTTTGTTTTCACTACTGGAAAAAAAAAAAAAAAAAAAGGTACCTCTCTCTTGGATGTAACACTAATTAAATCCAGATCTGAGTATAAACTTTCCTGCGTTACCAAACTCAGTAAAACTAATTTATTTAAAAAATAATATAATAAGGGTCATGAGTCATGACTTTTATCTTTTTAATTAATTAAAAAAAATGTTCACGAAAGTTCCTGGAGTGTGCTATTAGATATAAAGATCTTTCCTTCAATGCGTAACACGCGACCCCCCGTTTCACAATCATTCTATAGGATCAAAGGAAATGATCACATTATTATACTGTTAAATATTCCCAAAAAAACTACATATATGAGTATATGACAGTAAAATTATTATTGAAAAGATATTTGATGGAAAAATTGAGGACAATGACTCGTGTACCAGTCTACTCAAATCAGTCTGAGGAAGTTGATGTCCCTCTTATCTCTCTCTGTCCACATCATAAAGGTGAAAAAAAAGCTTAATCTCTTTAATTTTTTTTTGAGGGAAAAGCCCGTAGGCATTAATCTCTTTAATTCAGTCTGAGGAAGTTGATGTTTCTTTTTCAGACATTCAGAAAAGATTGCCGCCCGGCTTATTATTTCCAGTGTTGGTCCTTCTAGATATATTTATTATTGAATCTCCGTTTCACCCATGAGGTAAGCTAGGACTAACAAAAATAAAATTAAAAACTTGTAGTTTGTGGTTCGTTTGAGTTTGGTTCCGGAAAATAAAATTCATAAATAGCTTGAGGGCCGAGCTGAAAACGAGCTGAACTCGTTCGGCCGAGTTTGAGCTTGACACAATTCAGCTTGGTCCATTAACGAGCTGATTTGAACCATTAATTATATTTTTATGTAATTTGAACCTCTGATATATATGTTAGGATTAGAGCTTATTTCATCTCAACTCAGGTACAACAAATATGATGTTTTCTGTTTTTTTTATTAATAGAAAAATAAAATAAAAATATCAATAATAAGAAATGATTCTGACAAAATTTGAAATCTAAGAAAATCATGATGGTTTATAACGTCCAGAGATCCACACCTCCGAACCAACTAGAACTCCGAAAGTTCTTGGAAGAGATTGATTCCTGGACGTTATCCTTGGTAACGTCATTGATTCCTGGACGTTATCCTTGGTAACGTCCATGTTTTTTTTCCTGTTGCGTTAGTTAGAAGTTAATTAATGTGAATTATCTTGATGTTATAAACCATAATATTTTTCTTAGATTTCGAATTTTGTCAGGATCATCCTCTATTGTCGATATTTTTAATTTTATTTTTAAATTAATAAAAAATCAGTGATATTTGGCGTTATAAAAATTATGAAGACTGAGCTATTTGGGAGCTCGCTCGGCTCGGCTTTAAGAGCCATGAGTGCGCAAGCCAATGTTTTCAACTTGTAGCCAGTCTAACTTAGTTCGGCTCAACTGATTATAGTCACAAGCCAACTTTGAACTTTACATAAATCAATTTGACTCAGTATAGTTAGGGATGATAGTTTAGCCGCCTATCAGCCTGTCCATACCACCCCGTTCTCATCAGTGATTCAATGTTAGTCTTGTAAACTAAATGTTTTGATCCTCGCAGATGGTAACTATTGTTTCTCTCACAGTGGGTTGCATCAGGCATACACGAGTATGAAAAAAATATCCATAGATGAGCCAAACATTGATTTTTAGCCATCCTGGTAAGCCTGACATGTCAGATATGATGTTTTGATTAACATATTAAACGTAGACGTGACATGTTATCTCCAAAAAGATCCATTGCCATCCATTAGTACAACCCTAATTATGATGAAAGTGCGAGTTGAAGGCTAAGGAGAATTTTTTGTCTATAGAAAATATAAAAAAATAAGAAACTAAAACATAAAGAGTACCTATAAATTTTTATGAATAGAAAAATCAGTAGAAATTTTACCGATTAAAAAATTTGCAAAAGTTTGGATCGATAAAATTGTTACCAATCTAAATCAGATTTTTTTAATTTTTAAAATTTTCTTCACTAAAATATGATTTTTTTTAAATAAATAGATAAAATATCTTAGAATTTAAATATATTAGAAAGACTCCATCTAATTTTATAATTTTTTTTAAAGTTTAACAGAGTAAACATAAAGAAAATTGTTTGAATCAGTAAGAATTATACCGATTCAAACTAATTCAAATTTTAAATTGGTAGAGTTTATATTGATCTTTCTACTCATGAAAATTTTCTGATACTCTGTTTATCTTTCTTCTTTTTTAATAATCTACACACAAAAAATTCTCATTGCCAAGTGCTAATCATTTTTTTTATCAATTGAGGTTGCAAGCAGTCAAGATATTATTATGGGCCGTATTTTTTGATTTTCTTTTTTCCTGTATTATTGATTTCATTTCGATTTTTCTTCTTCTATCCCATATAGAATCAATAGAGAACCTATGAATCTATATTGTGACATTTCAATCTCTTCCCGATACCTCCCAAGAAAAATCCCCAATTGGATCCAAAATTGACAATACACAAGACTTTTCTTCATCCAGAGTGGTATAATGAAATGTTAACTATGGATTTTATTGATTTGATGGAGGGTGGATATTTTATGCAGTTTCAAATCATCAATTTCGCATGAGAAATTGAGCTTTTGGGAGGGTCGATCAATGGCGGAGCCAATTTTTTTTTGCAAATGGGGTTTAAGAATAATAAATATTAAATATTAGAGGAGGTTCAATGATTTCGTAATTTTTGTCTCAATCATGTTTTTTTTTTATTTCTTAACAATAAAAATTCTAAAATTTATATAATAAAATAATTAAATGTAATATATACTATTTTTCTCTATACGTATATACAAATTTATATTTTAAAATTTATTTTTATATGAATCAATAAGTTAAAAATTCAATATAAAAAAAAATTATCTACATCAGTATCTTGTTAAAAGGTTTTGATAACAATTGAAATAAAGTTGAAATGTCATAAGTTTTACATAAGTTTTACATGTGCAAAGAAAAAACGATACAGATTATATTTGCAATTTATTTTGATATCTAAGTTTAAAATTTTATGATAAAGTTTTGAAAATGAAAGTAAAATCATGGGAATAAAACATTTGAACTCCATATATTTTTTATTATCGCGCGCACAAATTTTGTAGAAGTTTCATGTTTTGTTGTATTAAAATTCGTACCATACAAATACATATTAAAATTCATACATTTGAGAACCGCAGACTTAGTGTAGTGACACAAGTTTTGTTTTTTTACGGAAAAGTTGCAGGCTTAATTCTCGAAAATATTTGTAACAAAATTTATATCATTTTTTGTCATATCAGAATTTGCAGGTTCAAGAAACAAAATATTTGCAACAGTATTGGTAACCAAATTTGTTGGCTCAAGAATTTTGGATGAAAATTATATAGGTAAAATATATAGTTAGGAATTTGTGTAATTGTTTATGAAAATATTTGCAGCAAAAAATATTTTTATCTGTTACACTTCAAATTAGGAGAGAAATAAATTTTATTAATTATAATAATGCAATATTATTCCTTTTTTCTCTTATATCTTTCAACTCTGGTATAATTTTCTCAACAAAACATAATTTGAGATTTTTTTTTTCATTCTCTCCTTTCTTTCACTCTTCATCCAAACAAAATATATAAAAAAAAAAAAAATACTAGAATGTACTAGATTATTTTAATTTAAAAATAAATTCATACAGTTGGTGTATGAAGGTGGTTTGATATTTTGTGCCGACGACGAATCTCATTTCTCAATTAATATTTCTTCCAAAATTGACCTTTGAGACAAACTACTGTTACATCAAGAACTTATACCGTGACAACTGAGAAGGTGCATGTCACTAGCAGCTCTTACGCTGTTCAAAACCACCACGCAGGAATCGAACTATATTCTGTACTTATATGGTCGATGGGGAGGATGACGTGTCATTAATTAGGACCATAAATGAAAGAAGCAAACCTTTCTTCTCTGTATAAACAACAAAAACATTATTGAAATGTGTTGATAACAGAAAGCTGAATTTGACATGCAATATAAATAAAAATTTGATTGCAGATTAATGAAAATCTTCACTTCTTTATTAGAAGTATTCCTCAGTATTTGTTCTAAAAAGATAATATAAATTTAGAATTAATTTAAGAGTGAGGCTATAGTAACAAAGTAACATGCATATTACGGATCGATCCGTGCTATAGATCCATATCTCTATTTTAAAAGTTCAAACAGTCGATTTGAACCATTAAATATGATCTCTTTATAAAAATATACATGGAGATCAAATTTTACATCTTTTAGTACTTTTTTTTTTACTATTTTCTGAGATAGGTAGAAAATCACTTAATCTAAAAATTAGAGACCATCTGGAAGTAGTGATTTTCTACCAGTTTAACTAAAGAGTAAAGAAATTATAAAAAAAAAAATGTAAAATTTGATATCTAAGTATTTTTTTCATATGGAGATCATTTTTTATGATTCAGATCGACTGTTTAAACTTTAAATTAGAGATATGAGTCCGTAGCACAGGTCGATATGCAATATGCATATTACCTTAGCCTCACTCATAATTTAAATTTTACTGATACGTCCTGCTTACGGGAGCATGACGTATCGTCTCGAGGTGGGATCAAGACAGGTTTTAGAAGAGTGTATGCGTGTGAGGTATTCAGACTCTGACCTCTTCAAATTCAGTAAGTGTGTCAAATTATGAGCCCCTTTCTTAGTCTGGCTTTGGGCATTTTATAGGAAGACCCTTTGGCTGTCGTTTAGTGTCGACCGAGAGGCCTGACACTGTTCCTGTCAGACAGTATGGAGACAGTTACAGGGATCACTCCATGAGAATGCCTCACCAGGGTGGACTTCCCAACTGGGCCTTCCTGGGCCTGTGTCGGGAAACTTAGTAAGAATGCCTCACCAGGCCATGGTCTGTGGCCTTTTTAAGTCTGCTTTGCCTATTTTAGCTGTGGACTTTGGGAAAGCTGAGTCCTAACTTTGTGTTAGAATTGATTATCTAGGACCTTTAGTTTATGACCCTATCACTTACAATGGTGATTTTATAAAAAAAAATTACGGTCAAATAAATGTCATACATTAATATATAATTTTTAGAACTCTAAATATTTATATAATAAAAATTAATACAATTAACCACGTAATAAACATTAATACCATTAACCACATGAAAATTCCAACAGAGAAATATAAACATATATTCTCTTTTTAATAAGTTGAGATAGCATGAAAAATATGAACCCTCTAATCCTAATAAATAAGAAAGCAAATAAAATCAGATTGATAAATATGTTGATGATGTGGCATAGATGGAAAAGCTTTGCAAATTAGTTTTTTTATGAAGTATAAATTATTGTTATTATTATGGTTATGATTTTTAATATTATTTCTCCTATTGTTACGACTTTTATTAATGGTTTTGCTTCTCGTAATTCTTATACAGATCATAATCAACTTCGTCGCTCTATAAAAAAACACACACATGTTCAAGACCTAAAACAGACATTAAAAAAATATTAATGCCGACCAGAGCTCTTATTTTTTCCCCCCTTTTTAAAAAGAATTATTAGGGCTGCCACAGTTGTTTTAATAGTAAGCTTATGAACCTGGCCCATGGGCTTATTTTGTTAAAACTAATCTTTACAAATAAAGGCCCTTTCTATCCAGAGGTGACTTCAGTATCTAATCTATCCAATTACAAAAAATAAAATAATATTTTTCAATTATTTTCAGTCATTTTTTATTATTATCTCTATCCTTGTGATGTATTCTAATTTTATCTTGTAATCCATGTTTAATATTTAAGGGAAAATTTCCAGTGTATCCATACAAAATTTTGAAATAGCCAATATCCTCATAAAACCATTATAATATCCATTATTCCCATGAAAATTTAACTTTCTTACTTATATCCCCATATAATTATTTAACTTTCTATTTAATTATTTTGAAAGCAGAAGTGACCAATATACCCCTGAATTTTAATTGGAAGTATCCATTACTTCTGATTTGTTCATTTCTTCTTCCCTTTTCCCGTTCTCCTTTCATTCTCTCGACCCTCATTTGTGCCTCTCTCAGCAAAACCAATATTTTGCTGGAGATCGCACGAGAAATTGTTAGCCCTAGTTCTCTCTCGTTTGTGTCTCGGCAAAATTGAGAAAATACAAAGCTGTAGCCGTTGAAGTTGAATTTGATCACGACATCATTCATCCTTCAAGTTTTGTGATTTTGGTCTCGTTTGAACTAATCAAAGGTCTGATCATAGAATTGCCGAAACTAAATTCAGAGATCTGATCAATTTCGCTTATTTTTTGTTTATTTTTTGGGCAAGATGGAGGGAACAAAGGCGGATACAGTAATGCCATTTTTCTTAATGGTAGCCCAAATGTATTAAGTGCTTTCATTATCTACGACAGACAGCTCCGTCATTTCTCTGGACCTACTTAACTGATTTTATTACTTTGCAAACTAATTGGATTTGTTCTTGTTTTGTTCTGATTTATGTGTCAAACAACCTGAAATGGATTTCTTAGTTCAAATCTGAACAGTTGAGAGTTAAGAAGGGGCTCAACATTGAATTAACACGAGCATAAAAAATGCTAACATTTAAAGAAAATGCTCAAGAATGAACTTAACAATTCAAAACACAAAAGATAATATCCAAAGTTAAAGATACTGTCATTTTACTTTCCATGCAGTTACCTGCACGCATTGTGCCACTGTCTCAGCTACCTTCCAGGAGGGTAGGTTTTGTAAGTTGTTCTCTTGTATCTCGTACCAGTATCTGACAATAGGTGAATATCCCATGTAAATATTTTCTCCTTGAAGTAGCTTATAGATGCTAGATGGACATGCTATGTTCTTTGATCCAGTACCTTTGCTTATAACTCTACAAAAGACACAAATTAGAGCAATTATTTAACATCTAAAACAAGCTTAAATACAAGCAATTGCTTTTCACTTAAAATGTGTTATAATTCTTTGGTATCAATGACGTATGTTGATTGTTGAATTGCAACTTTTGTGTCTCAGGATTTTGATGTTGGATCTTGAATATGATATGTAACAGTATAACTATGAGCACAAACCATTTCTTATTTATTCAATTGAAATATTTTAGTGCCTCAATAGAGACCATTGAAAAAAAAAAAATACAAAGCAACTCATCTTAATTAACGTTGTCTAGATTCCAATTTCTTACTGAATCTTTTTAGCATGAGATGAATGAGAAAGTGTCAAACTCAATGTTGGAGTAGGAATAGCTCATGGAGGATCAAGCAGCGATAAGGAAAAAGGAGGAGAACGATGCCAAAAAAAGAAGAATGGATATATTTCAACTAAATCGTGAAAATCAGATACGGGGAAAGAATATTCTAGCACTGAAAGGAAGGAAATGACTAACTATTAGGCGGGAGAAAATATTAGTCGTCTTTCCTTTTTCTATTCAATCATTGTGTAAATTCTATCATTTTACAAAACTAACTGGACACCTCCAGTAAAAATTTAAGGGTATATTTGTCAGTTTAGTTTTTAAAATAATCAAATAAAAGGTTTAATAATTAAAATGGAATAGAAGTAAGAATGTTAAATTTTGATGGGATATTGGATATTATGGTACTTTTATGGGGATATTGGCTATTTCAAAAGTTTGCATGGGTACACTAGAAATTTTCCCAATATTTAATATTTATTTTTACATCTTTGTTTGTTATTTTATTCTTTCACATCCATGATAATTAATTCTTACAAACAATTATAAATGATGATGTGACATTTTTAACAACAATTGTTCCCAGTGTTTTGAAATTCGGTTCTCATTCGATATGCGGAAGGCCACCGCATACCGCATATACGGTATGCGGCCGCATATGCGAATTTTTATTAGAATTTATATATGCAGATTTTAAATGAGAATTCGTATATATAAATAAGCATACGGTAATATGTGGTATAACACACTGTTAATATACTCTAAACTGGTATTTTTATCACTGTTAATATACTTTAAATCGGTAATATGTGGTATAAATTACTGTTAATATACGTAAACCGGTATTTTATCACTATTAATATACTCTAAATCGGTAATATGCTCAAAACTTCATATTCGGACCGAATATAAATTTTCTATTCGGATTGCAACCAAATAGAAATATTCGGTTGAATATTCAATTGAATAGACCGAATTTTAAAACACTGATTGTTCCACATCATTATTTTTTTTTTTTGAGTAAAAATAGGGGTCAAGCCCCCATTTCATTGATAAAAAGGTATTACATGAGTGATGTAGTGTCCAAAAGAAAGAAAAAATACAACAGAAAGCCAAGTGGCATATTGAATGAGGAATTTAAAATGCAACCTAAAATCAGAATTGGTAGTTCAAAAGGTTTGAATGCCAAAGCGACTAACTACATAAATATATTTAAATAGGAAAAAGACAAAATGCAGAGTGACAATATAAAAATGAACAAAAGAGAACATGTTGTAAATCCAGTTTGTCGGATACTGGTAAACCTTCCTGCACAGCCTTGTCAGTGCGCACTATACTCTGTTCCACATCATTATAAATGATGTTGTGACATTATAACCAAGCTGAGCTCTGCCCCGTCACCTTAGTTCAATTTTTTTTCCTAAGATATACAGTGTCTGTCGAGTCTACAGCCAATTAACTAGGGTATGTAGGTAATCAGCCCGTCTTCTCCCATGAATCTTCTAAACACAGTCCTATGTGATAATTTTGGATCAAGAAGATCTAGAGCCTTGGTCAGACGCAAGTTGGAGAAAATTCGCCTTGGTCAGACGCAAGTTGGAGAAAATTCGACAAAGATCGACCACAGATGTCTGCTTAATTTGCATCCGATGCTTTGTGCAATAGGCGAAGGCAAATTAAAAGGAACAATGACACCGACGGGTTTCTTCTAAGAAACATCAAGTCATTATACCATTCTCGTTCATTCTTTTTCTCTAGACATCAAGTAATTATATTATATTTGTCTTCCCAATATTAGCAGGGTGAGAATTTCATATATTACAGTGTCGATTTAAATTTTTTAATGCAACTTCAGCACCCTTTAGACGGAATATGTAATCGGAATATTCAGACAAAATATGTATGAATTATGAAAAAAAGAGGTGACATGATGCTAACAGATTGGTTAATGAACTCTTAATGAGGAGGTGAATTAAATGTGACATCATTTATGTTATGGCCTTTCTAACAAACTGAATTGGATTCCTATCACCTTTAGCTAGCTTTGTTACTTGATATTCAGGATTGACATAAATTTACCTTTCATCCAATATCCATCTTCTTGAAGTGATTTGAATGAATGGTGCTGAAACCCTGTAACAACTATAATCAATTTGTAGAGATACATTCCTCCTCACTTTTTGAGACAAAAGCACTATCTTTTTATTATGATATTTGTAACTGTAGAACATACATTCGTATTATGAATTTGTTGTTATATTTCTTCAGATTATTTTGCGTTGGTTGAATATATTCAAATTTCACATTTATGATCTATGGTTGTTTCTGGGAGACAGACATTATGCGCAATCCAGTAGATTTGTATTATTACCGTCAGCTCGTAGACTCGGTGAGAAATATATACATATCACATATTTGAAGGTAGAGAAGGAAATTTGTCACGGCGTGACGAGTCACATCACGTCACGTGTGTTGATTACGTGACGTGACTCGCGTGTCGCTTGACGTGATTATTCGCGTGACGTGACTGCATTATATGAAAATTATACATCACGTCACGTCACGTAAACCAATCACGTCACGTCATGTAACGTGATCACGTCATGTGGTCATGTATAATCACGTGTGATCACAATTACAAAAATTATGGGTACAATATGTACAATCAGAGTTGGAATTATTAATTTAGCTTAATGATTATTTATAATTTGAATTTTTAACAATATTATTTACTCATTTCAAATTTTTTATAATTTTTCAAATTTTTTATTTTTTTTCTGAATTTTTAACAATATAAATTAAAATATAAAAAAAAGTTTGACTTGACTAATTCACGTTATGTTACGTCACGCGTGACGTGACAATTCGCGTGACGTGATCGTTTGCTGCTATTTTAGTTACGTCACGTCACGTCACGTCACGTGAAAAAAATAATTAATCATGTCACGTGACCAAATCACGGCGTGATTGTCACGTCACGTCACGGCGTGTCACGTTTTTCCTTCTCTATTTGAAGGTTAGACCTTTCGAGAAGTGTAGGGTTTGAGGTATTGTGGGGTGGATTTCGGCGGTTATCAAAAGAGATAGCTTAAGTCTTAGAGTTATACTAGTATCTAATTCTCAGATGAAGTGGGCCTTACAAATTCAAAATATGATCAGTTTGATGTATAGCAGCAACTATGGCCCAAGTGGATCTTGAAATTATAAACCGGGCCTCCTTATAGAGGTCTTGGTATAAATTAAAATTAATCTTCCACTCATATGATATTTGCATGTTTATAAGATACTTCCAATTTGTGGCCCGTTTAGTTTTTTTACTAGAATGTTGAGCATTTTTGATCCAATCTGTAGCTTGCCATTATTTTGAATTGATGCAGTTTAACTTATTTCCTTAGAAAAATTTATAACATGATTGATTTGGAGATTGTAACAAAATGACCTAATAGTGTATTGTCTCATTTTGCTGAAATTATTATCAAGCAGATCAAGTATCCATAAAATGCATGCAGAAACAAAAATTATACATGAGAACTTGACTAGATAAAAAATCACTTTGCTTGGTATTAGATCATAATTAATATAGATCTGACAAGAATCTTGACCTTGCTGCATTTGGTGATGAATATAGTCTCTCTTTTGAGAGATTTGTTTAGATGCTAAAATAGGGGGCAGATCCATTTGCTTAATTAAAAAAAGGAAAAAAGAGCTCATGTCTACAATGGAATACATCAAGCTTATTAAAACGAAACTACAGATAATTAAAACATAAGATAGACATTAAAAAGGAAAATAAAAAAAGTACGAGACTAAAAAAAAAGAAAAAAGGAAAGGTCCCTCTTAAAATGATAAAAAAAAAAAAAAAAAAAAGAAAGAAAGAAAAAGAGAAATTAACAACTAAACACACTGATACTAGTTCCCCGTCTTCTTTGCATTGGGTTCATCAGTAACTACATTCTTTCCTTTCTTTCTACCCCTCTTTTTCGAGGCAGCAGCTGCAGAGGAATTACTACCTTCATTCATGCCAAATATGTTTGCACCGCTCATTGATTGGCCGGTTGCCGCCATCATTATTTGCGAGACATTATTAATCTTCTTTGCTTGTTTGGAATGGGCACTCATGTGGCCCCCAAATGCATGTTTAGAATAGAACTTCGACGGGCATTTCTCGCATTGAAAAACTTGCCTGTGGAGATCTTGTTTTTCACCTCCAGAGGAATGCTCAAAATTTAGTATGAAACTGGTATGGTCAGTATTAACACTGGTATCCCCTGTGGAATTATTCATGGAATTATTCACGAGGTAATTGGTATGGTCAGTATTAACACTTGTATCCCCTGTGGAATTATTCATGAGGTAATTGGTATGGTCAGTATTAACACTGGTATCGCCTGTGGCATCATTCATGAGGTAATTGGCAGGAAGATTGGTTACTGGCACTAAGTCAGCCGACTCCAATACAGAGGGAGGATTGTACCAGTTTACACCAGTTGGAGTGTAATTTCCTTGGTGAGTTTCCGGTGGAACTGGAAAGTAAACTGGAGGATATACTGGAGAATAAACCGGTGTATAAGCAGGAGGGTAATTGTCTTGGGGTTGATAAAAAGGTAAAATTGCTTCATACAGAGGTGACACATTTGGTGGTGGTGGAACATAGCCTGAGTTGGTGTTATTTTCATTAAAAGGGTTATTGTCCATGATGAATTGAAGTTGAGAGAAATTAGGGTTTGGTTGCAAATGGTGCTTTGAGATGTTGGGTTTAATGGTGGTCTGTGAAGTGGGGCATGTCTCCTATTTATAGGACTGGTGGCGCTATCCACGTGTCTCTTGCTGGAATGTCTCAAACGATATACTGCATTAATTCTTATGTCATGTTTTGAATTTGAATAACCATTAAACTCAGCAAATCGAAATACGAAAATATATGTTGTACCAAGTATTATGTCAGTGCTCACAGCAAATCAAAATTAATTGTTCTTCATTGTGGAGGAGTCAAGTCAATGACATCAAATACTTTCTATTTTGGAAAAAGCAAGTGATATAATGGATATACTTCAATTTCTTAGATTTACTGCTCATTAACTTGAAAATTTTCTCATTGGAATACACGTAATGGACATAATTAAGTGGATCAAGATTCCTAGATAAGAACACCCGATTCTCAGATACAAGATATCCTTAGTTCCTGCAATCCTTTGTTCTTTTAGAGTTCAGTATATCTTGTTCTAGCAAAGTACATGAATTAGTTTGATAGAACTTAGAAGATACACTAACTAACCGGATAATATTACATGCAATTTAACAATATCTTTCTATATTAGACACATTTTTCAATTTGTCACCTCAGAATGTTTTTTTCACGCAATATATAGCCTGTGTATGCACAAAATTTCATTTGGTACTTGCATTGTAAAGACACCAATAAATCATTATTTAAGTAAAAATTATTAGCTAGACTAATCGTGATGTATATATGTCGTTGCACTCGGATCAACATCTAATTCTTGAATCTTAGTGCTGATATTTAAGCTACCAAATAACCAGGGAATTTATCAGATATACTCGCCGTCGGACATTAAGTTTTAGACAGTACACAGACACCATGCAGGGAGAAAAAAATTAGGGTTTGGTTTGGAAGCATTATTCAGCCAGCAATAATTCTCATCTCAAGTTTGCATTTAATGATTCATTAAACCAACATATACTTTATTTTTGAATAAAAAACAACCAAACCTACATTTATTGCTTTCCACCGTTGTGTAGTCAAAGCTAATGATCTTAATTACTTGCATTTTGTTTCTATATGGATGAAAAAAAACGGCAAGAACAAGTGATAAAATGAATATTATTTAAGAGCTATTAAATTGCTACTCAATCTAAAATTTTAATTACAAGAACAAGTGATATAGTGGACGTAACAAATGCTTTTAGATTTCTACAGCTTGATTTGAAAAACTTCATATGTATTAGCATGCACATACAAGTTACCTCACTAATGAACATAAAAAGTGTGTGTGTATATAAATCAATGTTTGTATGATTGTACTTCTTTTGTTTTGTTTGTCATAATTTTTATATTATTAAATATCGTATTTTTTTAGTTCAATTAATTGTTTTTCCTTTAACAAAGTATTCACATTGTGTATAATTCCTGAAAACAATCGAATATCTTATATATCTCTTACGTACATGGCGTCCTTGTGTGATTCTTGAATCTTACTGCTTATCTTGAACAACCAATAACAAAAGTCAAAAGAGTAGAACTATCCTAAAGATTTACTATTATGAAGTATAAGTAATTTTTAGTTGATATACTAATTAATATGTTCACACTATATCTAACCAATGCTAAACTATTTAACCACTGAGAAAATTTACAAAGACAAAAAAAGTTCCCAGGTTTAAAAATCAAGTGAAAAATTATACAGCCCATATAACAAAACGAATAACTTCTGTAATATTCTTGGGCTCTTGGGTGGGCTTGGCCTAGTTCTTGGATCCATATACGCGTACTAGCTGATGAGACCAAAAACAAATTATTACTACTTGCATGGGAATTAAATCTGCTGCGATTCTAGAATCGCAGGCTCTCTGCTTTTCCATATCCAACTATTAATTTGTTTCGAGATTCTTGCATTAAAATAGTTGACTTTGAGATTCGTGTTGTAAAAAAAAGAATGATTAGATATGAAAAAGTAAGGACCCTGCGATTCTGTGTAATTCCACAGAATCGCAGCAGATTTGTTTCCCTTGCATGGTAGAGTTGCATGGTAGAGGTGTCAATGATATTCTTTTATCCATTTACCTCTTGCTGCATTCAATAAAATAAACATGGATAAGTTTTTTTTTTCTTTTTTTTTTCCGTTAACTTACGGAGTATAATATGGGTAAGATACTTTGTTTTTTAGCTTATCAAGTAATTAAGAATATAGGCAAGAACTATTTCTTACTCGTTACTGAGCACTTAATAAATATAATTATAATTATATATGATATTTATTTGTACATATTGATTTATTTTTTATTTTATATAATTTTTATTTAGTAATTTATGATAAAATTGATTTATGCAACATTATATTTTATTTTTTTAGTTAGTAATTTATGACAAAATTGATTATAGAACATTTTATATCATTTTATTTCATAAATATTGTATATATATCTTCTAAATTAATGTGATAAAAAACAAAAAATGAGATAAAAAATATAATTTGTTTATATATTGTTATATTAGACTAGGGGTGTAAACGGAGCGGATAATGTTGATACCATATCCGCATCCGTTTTTCAACAAACGGATACGGATGCGGATACGGATAGTAAACGGATATCAAAATTGAAACAATATCCGTCTTAAACGGATACGGATACGAAATAGATAATCCACGGATAAGGATTCAAATACGAATATGGAGCGGATAATTGTCGGATATTGAGTAATTCTACTAAATTTCATAATTTTAAATTACCTAATTTTATTACCTAAATTGACAAAAATTTAATAGACTTTTTAAGTTTGAACAGTGATGATTATGCATGACTAATTGCTTATTGGTTTAGAGAACCAATCTATTATCCTAATAGATTATATTATTTTTTTACCAAGATTCTTGAACTTAAACGAATATGTATGCTTTTTGAGAATTTCACAAGGGTGAAATAAATTGAAAGTTGCTGAAAGATTAAATTTCGGATCTGGATATATACGGATATCCGCTCCGTTTATATCCTCACGGAATTATCCATATCCGTATTATTTTTTCATATACTAAAATTATCCGTATCCGTATCTGCGAGTATCCGTATCCGTTTAATCTAGATACGGATAATAAGCATATTCGGGGCGAATTATCCGCGGATAATCCGTATCCGTTTACACCCCTATATTAGACACATGATGTATTCAATATATATATTTGTTTATTATATTTTTGTATTAAATTATATATATTATCAATTTATTCGATAATGATCGTTATTCTTTCCGTTGCTATTCGTAATATATATTAATGGATATATAAGAATAGAATGTGCACTAGGCTAATATTTAATGGATAATTGTAGTATTATATGTAGAGTAAGAGACTAAGAGTGTAATGTGTAAGACTAATATATATTTGTATATAAAGTTATAAACATAGCCATTCACTGACTTGTGAGTCCGTATTGTTATCACTGCATGGCAAGATCTTGATCAGAACCGTTGATTACAAAACGAACCATCCTATCAATTTGCTAGCATCATTTAGTCAGGAATAACAGCGGAAAACAAATTAAGGCCTTCTACGGTAGTGCTGCACTAATGAGGTATGGTTCTTGTTTGGTTATTGATTAAATATATGAATTAGATTGCACAACCATATCATTTCTTTGTCGGCTTGTTGCAAAACTATAAATTGCACCTCGTGCATGATCAACGCTTTTAGTCGGGAAATAAATCTGCTGTTATTCCATTGGGATAACAGGACCTGTTATTCCTATCTCAACCATTCAAAGTTTTTCACACACGAATCACAAGAAAATTTTATTTTCATGTACAAATCTCAACAGAGATCAACGGTTGAGATTGGAATAACAGAGTCCTGCTATCCCATTGCAGCAGATTTATTTCCTTTTAGTTGAGAGAATGGAAACAGTTGACAATTTGACATCTTACGGCTACAGGGTCCCCATCCTAGCTAACTCCCTTTAATATATAATATCCGCAATAATATTATTGGTCTCAAAATTAACTTGTCAAATCAAATACCATATGTAATTGTATATATAACTCAATCCTTGTTAGCTCGCCACTAAACAAACATAATTAACAATATATACACAACCCTATACCTTTAACATAATTAACAATACCAACCCTATACCTTTTTGTTTACCATTTCGCAAAGAGAGATGGTTTTTAGTCGGAACACAACCGCGAGTGAAAGAGTTGCCCGGAAAAGCTCCAACCGGGTCTGTACCGACTCCAAAAAGATCAACAAGTCGCCGACTGAACGACCACCATTTACCCTTAGGCAGATCAAGAAATCCATCCCTTCTCGCTGCTTTAACCGCTCCTTACTTCGCTCCTTATCGTATGTTATCCAAGACGTTCTCATATGCTCTATCCTTTTTTACCTAGCGCTGACATGGGTCCATACCATCCCTGCGGCATTCCGCTATGTGACTTGGGTCGCTTACTGGGCAGCACAAGGCAGCATGCTTGCCGGTGTCTGGATCTTAGGTCACGAATGTGGCCACCATGCATTGTCAAACTACTCGCTTCTTGATGACCTTGTTGGATTGACGCTCCATTCGGCACTTCTTGTCCCGTACTTCTCCTTCAAGTACAGCCACTGCCGCCACCACTCCAACACCGGCTCCCTTGAGCATGATGAGGTCTACGTTCCAAAGAAAAAATGCCACATTCCCTGGTACTATAAATATATCTACAACAACCCCATTGGCCGGCTTCTTTCTCTTACCATTCAGTTGATGCTTGGGTGGACATTGTATCTAGCATTTAATGTGTCGGGCCGTCAGTACCCACGCTTTGCATGTCACTATGACCCATACAGCCCGATCTTCACTAAAAGGGAGCGGGCCCATATTTTAATCTCCGATGCTTGTGTGGTAGCATCTGTTTTTGGTCTGTACTGCCTCGCCTCCTCATTTGGTTTCTGGTGGTTAGTTCGGGTGTATGGTGTACCCCTCCTGGTAGAGAACGGTTGCATCGTTTGTCTTTCGTACTTGCAACACACCCACCCAGCTTTGCCACATTACGACACGACAGAGTGGGACTGGTTGCGTGGTGCACTGGCCACTGTTGACCGGGATTACCGCTTCTTCAACAAAGTTTTTCATAATGCTACTAACACACATGTGGTGCACCATCTGTTCCCAACCATTCCTCATTACCATGCCGTGGAGGCGACCAAGGCGATCAAGCCAATTTTGGGAAAATATTACCGGTTTGACAGTACTCCTGTTATCCATGCCATCTGGCGTGAGGCCAAGGAGTGCGTATATGTTGAACAGGAGGATTGTAGTGCCGGTAGCAAAACCAGGGGGGTATTCTGGTACAACAATAAATTTTAATTGGACTATTATTTACCATTTAATAAAAACATGAGCTGCGAGGTGATTTTCAAATTTACATGATATGGTATAGTCTTCTGTGAGTTTGTAAACCATTCCATCTTTTGTGGCAGTTGTTTTGTGTTTGCAAATTGCAACCATTCCCTTCTGTACCACTCTTGTTTGCAAATTTACATGAGCTGTTCTGAATATATATTTTTGTAGAAAAATATTTGGTTTTAGTCACTTTCAAATTTTAATATTCATAAATGATCTCATTTAAACTTTGAGACTGCGACGTCCTATACTGAAGCATTATATTTGGAATATTTTATAAAATAACCTTTCTTTGAAAATAATCAAACAAAAACTTCCCTCTCAAAATTTCTTGATAAAATAATCTCCTGGGACCCACCCATGTTAAACTATTCCTCCTTCAAATTTATGTTAATTTTTTCAAGTTCTCTTCTCCTCTTTTCAAAATTCTGATTTCTTTCTCTTGGTTAAACTAAAATTGAAATGCACTATCATTTTGTAGAGGGATAGTGAAATCGAGAAAACTTAATCTTCTTCTTGCAACAAATTAAATGAAGAATGAATCGAACCCACTTTGAACTCAGCTCATGTTTTTGGTAAGGAGTCAAATAGCACAACATCCTAACATAATTTGCAGGGAAGTAATCAGTGAATTAGAATTTGAGATGAAGCGTTATGTAAGTTCATTTTATAAGTAGGGCTAGTACCAATAATTTGTGCAAAAATTAAATATTTTAAAGGATAAAATACAAAATTTCAATTTATAGGAGGTGCTTAATTAGCACTCTTTTCCTTGTATCTTCTTCCGCCCTGTTGGATAGGGAGCTATATATAGACCCAAAGGCAACCCCTCTGACAAGCTCTACTAAGAGTTTGTTTTTGAGAGGGTTATAAGCAGCAAACAACCATAATCCATAATTTATGTACACTTGCAATCCAGTCCCACAGTAAAACTGTAACTATACAAGTAGTAAAAAGGTGATCTACATATTCAAGATTATTGCAAAAATGGCATGAGATATCACCTGACCAACCCTTCCCAACCAAATTAGTTAGGATTCTTTTCCTTCCAACCAACCATACAAAAATTTAATTTTTAGAGCCAATTTAATTGGACTGCCAAATATTATCATTTCCAATGGAGATCGATATTCCCAAATCTAACCAATTATAGAATGATTTGACAATAAAGATACCTGTAGATGTCCATCTCCATTTAATAAAATCTTGTTGAATGAAGGAATGAACTAAACTGTGAGAGTAATGAATTTCATTCATCAAGATAATATCCAACTGTCTATCAAATTGCATACTGATAACATTATTTGAAAAGACCTGAGCTACAGTAATATCAGTATTAGTTACAATGATGAGGGTATACACATTTGAATGCACAACTGCCTGCCCATATGTCATGCTAGAATGATGTTTGGACCACAGTTAATTATCCTATCTATAACTACATTAATGTCCTTGATATTAAGTACTACCTTTCAAAAGGAAGAGGGTTTACCAGTGGTTCCAGTATGACCATTACTAATCAATTTTTTTTTTTGCCAACTGCCTTGCACTTGGGGATCTGTGAATCCGATCCCAAAATCACCTTGATTCTTGAATTTACATACTGATGTTCAAGCACTAAGAGAAAATCCCAATCTACCTTGTCAAAGACTTTTAAAAGTCAAGTTTGAAGAGAACCCCTTTGATCTTGGATTGTTTGACTTTGTAAAGTACTTCATGAGCACTTACTATGTTATAATTAAGAAATTAGTTTGCCTTAATTTAATGAAGGCAGTTTGGGATGAATCAATAATGCTATCCATGATTGGTGCAAGCCTATATATTAGTGAGACATTTAGTGAGAAGCTTACAAGATCAAAGAAATTGGTCTGAAATTGACTCGCAGACGACATGAAAATGTCCCGCAACCAGACTAGCTAGCTATCTAGAGGTTTCTGCATGTATTGTACATTTGTACGTAAATGTTTTCACACTTTCGTTCAAATCGCTATTAAATCAAATATATATTCTCTGTCAATTGAATACTAGTCAATTATATATACAGACCTTCATCTATTTAAATATGTGAGAGAGAGAGAAATACCAATTACGTTGATTCTTACTCGATTGAAATGAGAATTTACAGTACTGTTTTAAACATGAGATACTCGGTTAATTAATAAAATTCTTGAGTCGTGAATCGCAAGACCAGCACTCAATACTCGGATATTGGATGACTGACATCAGCGACCGACATCAGTGACTGATTAGGGCACCGGTCGCTGATGACCAATTAAAAAAAATAAAATTCGGAGACAAAACCCTTCAGTGATTGGCGTCCAAAGCTTCTGTAACCGATTTGGACCGGTGACTGAAGAGTATGCTCGCCAAATCCCTTTTCTCCGCCAAATCCCTATTTTAATCCTATTTCGCGTCTCCCTCGTTTAATCTTTTTCTCCCCTTTCAATTTAGGGTTTCTCCGATTTACCACCTCCTCTCCTCCTCTCCTCCGATTTACCACCTCTTATAATATATTCCGTTACAACGCACGGACACAATACTAGTTTTATATTATATATTTGAATTGCTTGTGAATCATTTACCGATTGGGCTAGGGAAAAAAAAAATGAACATAATGGGTATGTTTGTTTGGTACATTTCGTACCAATTGGTGAAAAAAAAAAACTAAAAAATCCCAAAAAAAAAATACCCTTCTGAGACCGATTTTGACCCATCAGCGACCGCCTGATCGGTCTCTGATGGTCTTCAGCCACGTCATCATACAGTATCAGTGACGGATTTCATCGGTCGCTAAAGTATCATCTGTGACAGATTTTTAACCCTTCAGCGACCAGTGATGTCAGCGGGGAGGACATTAGTGACGGAGCAACTGTGACCAACCCTTCTGTGACCAATTTCGGACTTTTGTGACTGATGTCCTACCGGCGTCTTACCCTTCTTTGGCCAGTCACAGAAGGTTTATTTTTCTGTTGATATTAACGAAGTTGTTTTTGCTTTGTCAGCTGGCATCGAATATATGAATAAAAATAGTGACAATGTTATTTTACTTCATGCAACGCAAAAATAAAAAATAAAAATAAAAATTATGTAATTTTTATGTTGCATGAAATCAAAACTGCACTTTTAATATATTTAATCCAATACTCGGTGGTTCTCTCATCAGCGAGCGATCGGTTCGCCTCTGTGCAACAAAGATCATGCCGTCCAAAGGTTTTCAAAGCACTAGCTGATCGTAAAAGAAACCGTAAGATTCTGGGTTATCTATTGATTGCAGTATTTTCTAAATTTCTTACAAATGATCTTTTGATAGAGATGTTCTCCATACTGAAGCTGATGGCTTCCCAACTGGTGGCTTCTTTCCGATGAAGATTGAAAAATTTAGGGGTGTCAATGGCACCATTTTATCCGTTTATCCGACCAGTACTGTATTCGATAAGACGGATAAGGATAAGATTTTTCTTCGTAAACTTATCGGGTACGGGTATGGGTAAATATATTTTTTTGTTATCTAAACGGATAAGGGTACGGATAAAGCCTATTTCATATCTGTTACCCGATCGGATAATTATAAAAGAAAAATTATATATATTATATATATTAATAGACATTGAAAAGAGTACTTTAATTAGTTTATTTGTGCTTAGCATGATAAGATTTTTTTTTCAATAAAGTACTATGCATGTGTCAATATATTTTAATATTTTATTTAATAGATAATAAACATAATTATTATATTAGTATTACCCGTTATTTACCCGCTGCCGTTTCGTTATCCGACAACTATAACGGATATGAGTAGAGTACGGGTAAGATAATTTGTAGCGGGTACGGATAAGAACAATTTGTAACGGGTACGGGTATGAAAATGGTTCCACCCGGTCCTTACTGTACCCGTTGACACCCCTAAAAAAATTACATATTTTCAAAAAATAAATCAATAATATAGTGTATATATGTGCATAATTTAAAATTTTGTTGCCGTCTCCATACACACTTCACTGACACTCAACACCCAATGTTCTTATACATTCTACGTTGAAATTTAAACCGAATCTCTACTTTATTTAATGGAGAAATTTCATGTATATCTTTCAAATCACTAGTGGAAAAATCACAATCTGTATCGGTTGTTTATGCATATCTGTATCAGACATTGGGGCGATACAGATAGAAGCGACACAAATTTTTGTGTCGGTTAAACAACCGATACAAAAAAATATTTTTTGTGTCGGTTAACTAATGAACCGATATAGTTTTGTAATTTCCATTTTATTTTATTTTTTTTCTTCCACATTTTGTGTCGGTTGTTTATAAATAACCGACACAAATACCCATTTTGTGTCGGTTGTTTATTAACAACCGACACAAATACCCATTTTGTGTCGGTTGTTTATAAATAACCGACACAAATACCCATTTTGTGTCGGTTGTTTATAAATAACAGACACAAATTTGTTATTTCATATTAAAAAAAAAAATTGCCAGCTCCCATATATTTTATTGGCATATATATATATATATATATATATATATATATATATAAACATTCATATCCTAAATTATATTATACACATCCCATATATTATACACATCCTACATTCACAATGACAATTTCACAATTCACAATTCCAATTTTTTTTGTCTTAATCAATTTCATAATAATCTTCACATTTTTATCCTAAACCCTAAAAAATCTAAACCCTCAAAACAATTCAGAAAATAGAATACATTTTTATGCCCTATTTGAACTAAACCCTATTTTTATGTCCTAAACCCTAAAAAAATCTAAACACTAACTGCCATTTTATCATGCATGTCTAAGAGACTCTTTTACTATATTTTGTCAAGCAATCTGAATGCCGGTATTTATTTTCCAAGGACTTTATGAAAAATTTGACTTCCAAAGAGCTTGTTATATAATCTCTA
Source organism: Carex arenaria (assembly GCA_964058825.1). Classification (NCBI taxonomy): domain Eukaryota; kingdom Viridiplantae; phylum Streptophyta; class Magnoliopsida; order Poales; family Cyperaceae; genus Carex; species Carex arenaria. The sequence goes on from CAXKVW010000823.1 coordinate 56,535, forward strand.
ATGTATGTGATAGTATATTTTGAATAGTTATTAATATTAATTTGATTATATATTGAAATGCTGGACATATATATATACACAAGGATAATGATTCTAAGTAGATACTTGGTTGGAGGTTAAAATATGATGACGGACATTATCTCTGTAAATATTTCTTGCCAATTTTTACATGCTTTTTTTTTTTTTATTAAGGATTCAAATTTTATTTGGTTATATAATCTTCATCATGCCTTTTTGTTTTCCCGTACTTTCTTTCCGATAGGAGGAATCTAGCTTTTCAACTTTCATTTAGTACCTATAAGAACTCTCCATTTGAATTTCAAACTCATGACCTCTCACACGAAGGATGTTGTCATTTGTCACTAGACCAAAGACTGATTCTCTCATTTTTTTTCCATACTTAATAAAGTAATAAAATAAAACTCAAATAATAAAAATATTCATGTTTACTTTTGTGCGATCTAGATCACTTTTCAATATGTATGCAAAATTGAAGTAATATTATAGCAGTTTGGTTTCATTTAGGTACATCTATCATGATCCAGATAGATTTATGCAAAATCGAAGTACGTTGGAATATCTATCATGATCCAGATAGATTTGTTAAATTATTGCAGTGTAGTGAAATACAACAACATTTTATGATCAATATAGCTTATTTAAATTAGTTTAGTGAGATACAACAACATTTTATGATCAATATATATAACTTGTTTAAATTAGGAGTACAAGATAGTTAGTATGGCCACCCCTCATCTCATTCATGCATGTGCTTCAATTCCACTTACAATAATTAGTCTGTCATCTCATGATTAAGAAAGACAATTGATGATATAAATTAATTATCAATTAACAAAATAGTTGTTGTTTGGTGCTTAATCCAGAGCATCGATATACTTATTGTTGGTCGGATCCAAACAAGAGACTTGGAGTTTCAAATCACGCTTTTCTAGGTTGTAGGTTTGAAATCCGGTATAAAATTCTTCATAAATATTTATGATTGGATAAATTAACTATCTTTTCTTCCTCAAAAACAATTATGTACCTGTTTTTAGGCAACAAAAAAGTTGAATTCGAGCAAATTAGGACCAACATAAATTCCACTCAATAATTTTGTCAAGTCGAGCTAACTCAAATTTGGATGTAGGTAGTTTCGAGCTAGCATGACAATTTGAATTTGACTCATTGTGAACTCGAGTTAACTTGATTATTAGTTTGTTAATTACTCAAAATTATTTTGTTTTGAAAAGTCTCCAAATATATATAGGCTTAATTATATATCAACTCAAAAAATATTCTCATTTACTCGTTGATTTATTAGCTCAAACTTGTGATTAAATTACTTTCCACAATATTAAAGATTCATACAGACCAAATACAAATAAATTTTCTACAATTTAATCAACAATTTTAGATCACACCATTAACCTATGTAATAATAAAGGCCAGATTAACTCAAACGAGTTAATCCCATCTCGAACTGAACTCATCAGCAGTTTATGTGAGTTTTTTCGAACAAGTTACGAACTACGAGTTTTTCTTGCAACCTTACCTATTGTATTTTCATCTATACTGTAAATCTAAAACTAATAGTCCCTTAAGCGTGAGTAATTAAAAAGAAGATTCAAATATTGTCCAAATTGATAAATTTTTATAATTTTGATGCGCCTCTGGAGAATATAATCAAATATTATATTTTTTTTATATGTGTATTAAGACAAATAAACATCATTTTATGTTGACATAGTTAAGTTCTTAATCCGAAATAATAATAAAAATTGAAATTGAAAACATGATAAAACACACAAAACATTCAAATTCTCTCCATAAAGCAAAAGCATTTTGACCATCTTCTATCCGATTTACACTCTAGTTGGTACCGTTATATTTTAAGGTTTCTCAGACAAAATCGGTGGTGGTACTGGTATGTGTATCAAAAACCTCTATTTCAAATCAGGGTTGTCCTTGTAAATATTTTTGGACCATTTACTGGGCCTGTTTTTGGGCTAATGAGATATTTCCGTTGGAGCAAGTTGTGGGCTTCCTACTTTCCTGGCATAAACAACCTTTTCCTATTGGCTATTGCAATTTGCCGAAATTTTTATTAATATACAAAACAAATAATAAATTTAACAATCAATACAATGTTTTGATGAAATTCAAAATCTACCGAAACCGATGACATTGTCATCGGTTTCAGCCTCAAAATTCAATTTCTGGGAGATAACTTTGAGTAATATATTTATGCACAATTTTTGATATATGATGCACACTTTTTGATTCGAGAATTATATCAGATTAAAACAACGAACGACTCAGATTAAAACACTTTTTGAGTAATAATTACAAAGTTTTCTTAAATTTTTATTTTTTCAAAAATAGAAATGCCATAATATTTTCTGTATTTACCTAGAAGTGACTTTTGAACCGAGATCAATAATTCAGATTCAAAGCATTTTTATATTTTTCCAATAACAAACAAAGAAATATTTTAATTTTTCTTACAGCCGTGAAAAATCCGATTTGAAAAATATTGATCCAAGTTATTTGTTTAAGTCTTTCTAATAAATCAAATTATATGGTATTCTATCTAATTTTAAAAAAATATAAAAAATATTTCTAATATTTTAATACAAAAAATAAATAAATTATAATATTTTCTAATTAAATAAAATAATTAAATGAAAAATTGTTTTAAATTCAAATTGGATGAATTGGAAGGCTCAAACTGATGACATTGTCATCGGTTCTAGCTTCTGAAACCGATAACAATGTGATCGGTTTCAGTAGATTTCGAATTTCATGAGAATATTGTATAGATTGTTAAATTTATTATTTCTTTTGTATATTAATTAAAATTTCGGTGCAATTTGAAACCTTGGTTTCAATCATTAAAAATAATCCCTCATCTTAAGTTCTTAAATTGGGAACATGTAGCAAATTTAAATACATTTTTTTGTATGGCCGATATAATATGAAAAATAAAATTTATAATCATGTGGACAATTAAAATTAAATCAATAAATATGTACAAGAAAACCATTGCAGGTATCAGTATTTCACTGTTTTAAGGAACTGTATATGGGACCTCTGCGCTTATTACATGGCTGTTCAACAACAGTAATAAAAACATTGATAATCTATTGTTCTGTTAAGGAAAATGAGAATGAATAACAGAGAAATTAAGCTTAAAGTTACTAATTAATGCCTACTTATAATTGTTAGGGAAATTGTTTTTGTTTTTCTTCTTTCTTTTTGTGGCGAGCAAAAGATATGTATTTTTTTTTTTAAATATCTTATATTACTTGAAGATGAAAATTGAAATTCAAAATGCAAACTGCCAAAATCAGTAGACAGCATCCATGTCTGCGCTTTTATTTCCACTTCAACGGCTATATATATACGCGTGAGGATATATTTAAAATAAACAATTTGCTGTCGATATATACCATATGCATGCACCTACATTGAATTTTATTATTTTTGTATGCAAATTTGTTTGTTAATATTTTTCCTACTATAGCAATCGATAAATTTACATTCATGAAACAATTAAATTTAATCTGCCCATTCTTTTATTTCAGCGCAAAATGTTCATTGAATCATTAACTTGTACCTATTATCTGGATTCTTGTATTTGGACCCCTAAATATTAAGGGCAACATTGGACAAGCTGGAAACAAGATACATCGATCAAAGAAAACCATTGAACATGGACACATATATATAGTTGATATATACTTGATATTATATATATTTTTTTGAATGAAATAAGAATCCAAGTCCTTGCTTATTGAGTTAGTTATCAATCTATGTTCAAGTTTTGAATTAAAAACAAGTTTTACAAATTCAAACTTAAATCAAAGAAAAAAAGATAAAAATAAACTCAATGCCATTGAGTCACAGATTTTTCTTAATTAAGACAAAACAAAATAAAAATGAAAAATTCAAGGTAGAAAAATATGCTGTGAAACTCTTCAGAATTAATCCTGGAGGACTAATTCAGATGTCTGATCTTTGAACATTATTAATTCTCGCACATTGTTCCCTCTAGAGATACACACATTATTAAAAATTTAAAATTCTCTAATTCAGTAACAAATTAATAAGAAGAATACATGGTTATGTTAGTTAAGAATTATTTACTCTTTAACAAATTAGTGTTGTTGAAATTAAATAGATTATTGTTTTTTGGTATTCTAATTTATATATTTTTTGGGTAATCTTAGTAAGGATATACTCGAAATTTGTTAAATACAGAATAACAACAAGGTTTCACAGATGGATTGAAGAACAAATTAGCTTGTAAACCCTTACGTACATACTGTTTGCATAGGTATTTAAGCTCTTATTTTTGTCTTTGTTTGGTTAATATAAATATGCAATATGCATGACTCGCTTGCTGCACACAATTCTAGTATATGGATCGGAAAAAAACAAAATACCTTTAAAATATTATTTCAAGCAAAATTGCAAACACAAATTTCAATCAGAATACATTGAGAAAGACATGAAAAAATATTCCTCAGACAAAGAAACCTTACTAGTAAAAATACTAAGATAACTGGACACAACAACAAATAACGACAACAATTATTAGATAAAACCTCCCCAAATATTGATTTAATTATTCATCTCTTCTATAAATGCAGGGTCAAGTCCAAGTCGGTTGGATCGCGGTCTTTATCGACCGAACTTCCCTTGGTGTTACTCCCTCCTATAAGATTATTGCTGACACTCTCCTTTGTGAGGTTATTGCTCTCCAACAATGATTCAGAGCAAACTCTTAGATAACCATTTTCATCCTCTTTAATCACAATCTTAGATGTTGTTTGACCCTCAGTTTTCTTCATGACATTCGGGTTGTCCACGCATTTGTTAGGTTCATTCTGAGCCTCGCGTGTAGGTTTCTTTCTTTTGTTACGTTTGGCATTTAGAAGAGAGTAACTATTTTGCACAACCTCCTCTTCAACAGCAGCAGTTTTCTTTCTCTTTCGGTCATGCACGTCAAGTATTGTAGGCCTCGATAAATTAAAGTTCTTATTAAAGGCATGTAATAATCTCGTACGGTTGGTATTGGATCCGAATGGGGATTTGGTCAAGTTCTTCACTACGAATTCAGCTTCAGTACAAGAGGGGTGCTTTTTCATTGTCATGTCATTCTTTGCTCTAGACAATTTGGTTTGATGAGTATACTCAGCCAATCGCTTCACCTTTCCACTGAGAACACTTACAGGGGATGAATAGTTTTCGTCAATCAGATTTAAACCCCTAGATCGACCGATAGGATTAAATTGTGGTCTACTGGAGCCAAACTGCAATTGGTTTCCAGGTAGTAGTGGTTTAGAATTCTTTGGTTGGCTATAGGAACTAACAGTATGATACGGGTACCTTAGCATGTTGTTTCTGCCAACTGATGAGATATAGCCGTTCTGCACGGGTACCTTTCCATTGAGAACATTTACAGGGGACGAGTAATTCGGGCCAATCCAGTTTGACCCGCTAGATTGACCGATAGGATTAAATAGTGGGCTACTGGTACCAAACTTATGGTTTTCTGGTAGTGGTTTAGGATTCTGTGGTAGAAGGCTATAGGAACCAGCAGTATGATATGGGTACCTTGGCATGTTGTTTCTGCCAACTGACGAGATATAGCCGTTCTGCACTAGCTGCGGATACAACTGAGGAGGTTTATTATGGAATTGATAGCCATTGTTGGAGGAGAAGTTTTGAACAACAAAGGGATTCATATTTGAGAAATATCAAATAAGTGAAATGAAAAAAAAATCACGGAATGCACCGAGAGGTATAGGGTTTTGCAAATGTTCAACGTCTTTTTATAGCCCGAATAGAGACGAGGGTAAAAATGGAATAGACAAAATAATGTCGGTTCGATTGTGTGACCACACGGGCCACGACAAAGATGAAAAAATAACTGAGAGAAAGATAAGCCAGAGCTTTGGGTTTCTTTGGGAAGGTCAAAACCTTTCCATAATTGCGAGCAAAAGGATGGTGCATGAAAGGAAAAAGAAGCAAAAAAAAAATATTATTACTGGTTTGAAACGTAGGAAAGTTTATAACGGTTGTTTACCCATGGACATGAGATGACACGTGCTTTCTTGCTTGGTCATGTGTCCTGTAAAATGGCTGTTACCAGTAGTAATTAAAGATCAAATGCTTTTTCTATTGGTCTGGACAGCACTTATCTCATGACCAGCAAGGCAGCAAAACCAAATGCACCTGTACAAACTTTAGTGAGTGACAGTGTGTGCATTCGTGTGTTGTTAGATTAAGGAGGCGTTTAGGGTTTAGAGTACACTTACGGAGTGTAGTACTATATATTTACTTTCATGAGATTTTTATCTCCTTATGACTTTGTACAAAGTTATTAATTGGTATAAATTAGTAGATCAAACATCTCCTTGTACAGTTCTTCACTTTAAAACTGAAGCAATGTGATAATCCTACTATTATAAAAAAAAAATTTAATAAAGATACCGTTGCAATTATTATGGTGCCTAAAATTTAATTAGTTTCGTACACCGCCTTGCCATTATTATTTTTTTCTTAATTTAATGTCTTGTTGTTGACATATATTGTAGATATGTAATCTATGCATATACTCCTGACAAATCTTTCTAATGTATATAGAGTTGCAAACTAATACATGTTGTAGCCAGTGCAAATGTTGTTAACAACAGTAGTCTATAGAGAAATAATTCATTGAATTGAAGGCAAAAAAATTAGAACTGGTATGCACTCACCAATGAACTAATGGCCATATCCATGCCTCCCTGTTAATTTTTCCTTTTCATTCAATTTTATTTATCTTATATGGAAATGCAACTTGGTATGGATTGTCATGATTGCACAGTTGGTCCTTATATGGGCTGTCTGATCAAATCAAATAATACAAATTGACACTTGTTCATGCATAACATAAATTCGTAATTTTAATTTTGTAATTTTACTAAATAATTTGATTAGATAATATCCATTTAATTTTAATCATATTACAACTATATAAATAACACAACTAATATTAACTGAGCTATTGGAATGGAAAATATATTGTCAAAATACTATGATATTCTGTCCCCAATACACATATATATACTTCTACCAACTTAGTTATAAAAGATCTGTCCAGAAAGTACCAATTAAAACTATAGCAGCTGTTTTGTGCCAATAAATACTTGCTTCAGCAATATATATGTAGATGGTGAAAATAATAGCATACAATAACATACATCATCCATGTGCTTTTGTAACAATAACATACATCATGCATTTGCTTCTGTAAATTGCACTGGCAATATCAGCAAGTGAAAATTATCAAGAAAATACAACAGCTAGCCAAAGGAATATATAATCAAATATTCTCACATCAGAGGCCTGTCTGGTACTTTTCTTATGTTTAAAGGATAAACCTTTCGGAAGTTGCTTGCGAGGCTTTATGTTCATCGCAAAAAAGGAAAAAAAAAAAACAAAGGTAGTCAGATTTCTTCTTTGCTTAAGGATATTAATTGATGGACCTTCAGTGTAGGTATATATCATTTGAAAATAGGTAGTGCTACAAAATTAAAGTCAACGGAAGTTACTGCTTTACGCCACAAAATTAATGTCAACTGACGTTACTGATAATTTACTCCAATATTGTCGTCAGTTGCACGGTTACAAGTCCATTAAATACCCCATTTTAATGGGGTTTTGAAAATCGAATATATCTAATGAGACATTATGTTTCAGTCGAAAAGTTTGAGAAAAGAACTTGAACTTACAAATTTTGTGCCATATTTGTATACATTAACAGATTGGATTATCAGTAAGGAAAATTTTATTGCCCTATATAAAAAAAATTCAATTGGAGGAATAAACTCTACCAGTGTGCCAATGCACGGATTATGGATAATGGATGCATGATATTGCTTACCTTTTATATTTTGTTAACTAAAATTTAAAAATAACTATTCTAGGTTTATGTAATTATGTATGTATGACAGGGATACTCTGAGAATAGTTATTTTCAATAAATCTGGAGATCCTAGTTTTCAACTGTGACTTTATAAAAGCAAAAAAACGTAACAGTATTCACGTATTTCCTTTTTCAAAATAACAATTGTTAACCTCGGTCGTTTTCGATCCATTTCAAAGAAACATATTGCTCCTATATATTTGTTGTTCGTCTCTCCTAATTATATATTTTATTAATATATTGGTTACAGTCATCAAAAGTATCTCTATGATATACTGCTGTTTAGAGAAAACAAGCTTAAACAAACGACCTTGAATGGACTGGAAGGCTGGTACGACATAAAGAATATGCTGCACCTGGTATAAGTAATTGATCAATACTATCTCACTGGTTGTGTTGTGTGTACTGGTGATTGAATTTATTATACTGGTACTGGCTTGAAAGCATTAATTCAGCTATCTTTTATCCCATTTTTATGCTTATACAGAGAGATTGCTGTGTTTGTTTTTCTGGGTTATTCGACAAAATATGTTTGGGCCATTCTTTATCAGACCGTTTTGTGATCAAATCCAAATAATGGGCTGATTAGATAATTTCACTGGAGCAATTTTGGGGAATGAAAATCTTCTTGGGTGAATGGACCTCTATTAAAACCTCAGTTTCCAAAATTTTAAAAGAGATCTCCTTTTTATCTTAGTTCTTAGAAGTTAGAAAATCATATATTATTTGCTTTTCATCATGTCTCACCTCTGGCAGTAATTATGGGCTTTTGGGTGTTTATATATATCATGTATAGTTATACAAAAATTTGCGTATAGTTTAGGCCAATTGTAACAATATCCACAAACTATATATCAACAGAAACCTAAACCTAATAGGTATATATAGATCAACAATGTTTGTTTGTTAGTTCTAAATTATAGTCTTATTCAATTTTCATCAGTTTTGCTAAGCCCTCCAATTTGAATTGTGTATGTCAATTGATAAGATGTTTTTTTTATATACTTTATCCATCTCAAGCTCACATTGCACGCACAAACAATCAACAATATTAATTATGAAGTACTATGCATGATTTGCATATGTCCTCCTACAACAATTACCCATCATTCAATGACTCAACAAACTTGCAAGGTTTTACAATAGAAGATTGGATGTCCTGCATAAAGAAAATGCTTAAAAAATTCACCAAATATATGATCCAACACATTACACTAGATAGAATTAAACAAAACCACCAAAATTAAAAGACAATACTCAAAAGACCAACATATTACATTAGATAGAATTAAACAAAACCACAAAATTAAAAGACAATACTCAAAAGACCAACATATTACACTAGATAGAATTAACCAAAACCACCAATTAAAATTAAAAGACAACACTCAAAAGACATCCATTAGAAACATAAAGTAACGAGTGCTAAATAAATTCAGAACTTGATGACAAATGAAATTGAAAGGTTTCCAGTTTTCCACAACAATCGACCTACTGTGAGAAACTCCAATTTCATATTTTTAAAATCCGAAGAACGTGTTCATCTCAACAGTTCCTTCCTCTTTTCCTTAGAGTGGTAGCTCATGTGGCCCCCTAAGGCTTGCGCATTGCGGAATGTTGCTTCACACACAGTGCACGGGAATACACGTCTAGATGTGGCTTCACAAAGGCTGGCAGCATCTGTGGTGCTGGTCAACTGGATACTGGTAGTGGGGTCTGGCAATGAATTTATTGAGCCTCGAAGGAGAGAAGCATAAAGGTCAATAGGCATTGGAGAAATTGGATGAGTTGTTATCGGACTTGCATGAAAATCAGGTGGTTGAAATGGATGCAAGTTATAAGGGTTTGTGATTAAAGGAGAGTGCATTCCATGCATTTCTGGAGGAGCAACTGGATTCGAGTCCGAGAACTGGAATAAATTTGTTGGGTTCCTTTCAGCAGCTAGTTCTGCACCGAGAATAAGGGAATAATCCATTGATAACAAAGCAGTGAAAGATGGTGCAGGCCAAGAAGGGTTCTCCTCAAGCTGAGCATTGAGGAAATTATTTAGCTGCTTTCCATGATCAGAATTCATGGTACAAGGAATTAATGGAATTCGGTGAACTTGTACTATACACAGGATTTTGATTTTTTGTGAGAAATGAGTCTCGTTTAACTGCTTCTTATAGATGTAATATTTTGAATCTATGTTAAAAATAATTAATATTTTTTGTTTTACTATAAGATAGAATAAGGTTTTTGGTTTCAAAGGTGTGAATATCTCTGGTTCACCATATCTTAAGTGGAGGAAACTAATAATTATTGTAACTGATTTTATGCGAATATTTTTCCTAGAATCGCTGTGATACAAATTAACTATACATACATGGAGTAGTATCAGAAACATATGCCACAGGAAAAAAAAAAAAAAATCAATAATGTGTGCCAGCTTCGTGACCCCCCTCCAAAACCACCCCACACAATAATTTGTCTTTTTTTCTAGGCAAAATCTTACGTTTATGTTTGTGCAGTGGCGTAGTTAGGGTTTGAAAAATATTAACAGTTCAATTTTATCAAAATGTTAGAAGTACAAATTTTAAAACTACAAATTTAATTCAAAATGATAATTTTTTTTAATATATGATATTTTTTTCATATAAATTTAATAAACATATTAATACCAAATTTTCTTGTGAAGGTGAATCAATGGAAGGTTTATTTTTTATTTTTAAAAAACATTTGTCCATCATTGAAACTCAATTGACAAGTTTAAAGAAAGAATATTAGATGTTAATGTTGGTATCATGGTATGGCTCCTCTCTCAATCTCATTTGATCAAATTAAGTTTGTCAAAAGAAAAATACAAACTCAAGTTCTGTTAATACATATATAGTAGAGTCTAAATTACTCACAAAGTTCAAATTGGAGACAAAATTACTAACATATGGTAATTAGTACATTAGAGACAAAAATTAGGAATTAAATTACTAACATATATAGTCTAAATTAGAAGTTACATTACTAACATATTGGTAATTACTAATAGAGTCTATATTACAGTTATTACTACGTACAGATTGGTATTACTAATTAGGGACTAAATTAGAAACTAAGTTACTATGGTAATACACAATAGTCTAAATTACTAACAAAGTCTAAGTTAGAGACTAATATAAGATTGGTGAATGCTCTTAGAAAAAAATTCTAATTGCTAACTTGCAAAAGTTAGGGTTAACTGAAAAGAAATTTTTTAAAATGTAGACTCTCATTGGAAATTTGAGGGAATAAATTAAAATATGTTACATGATTTTAGAAACTTCTAATACAATCTAAAAATTTCTTTTTCAATGCACATTTGTTGATTTTTAATTACTAACATATTTGAGCGATTAGAATTAAAGTTGGTAATTAAAAATTAGGGTTACCACTTATTTTCGGTTTCATCTCTGGTTCTATCTGTTGATGGCCTCCCGCTCTGCCTGCCTCCGCCAGACCGAGCTTCTACGTCGCTGATCACCCTTGCTTCACTTGAGATGCTTTGCCAACTCGCTTTTTTTTTTGTTGTTTCAAATTTATTTATTTGTTCATTTCCAAATATGTCATCCGTGTTTGCACGGGTATAGATTGCTAATGGGTAGCAATTATGAATTAGAAACATAAAAAGATTCACGACTCTGTAGGGGACTGGGCTGCGAATAAAAAAAGAAATCGGCTACTTTGGAAAATTTGGGCTTCCGAGAATTAATGAAAAAAAAAATTTAGAATAGAGCAGAATAGAGCAGATGTCCAACTGTGGACTAAAATAGCTCTGTCATTGTTTGTGTGGCCTCTATATACTTGTTGTTTATGTTTCTGCAATACAAATATTGTTATCTTACCCTATCAAATCAGTAAGGTAGTAAATATTTTTTCTCTTAACTCGATCACGTCACCTTACCAAAAAAAAAAATTAACATAAAAATAATAGAAGACAGACATGTCATGATCACATGTTATATGACTGATCACGTTTAACTACTTATTTTAGAGTTAAGTTAGTTTCTTGAAAAAAATTTTAAAAAAATGCAAAAAAATGAAATAAATAAATAAATAAAACAATGTTGAAAAAAAAATCCCACGTCTCACGTGATGTGAATAGGTTAGTTTGCATGACGATCGAAGAGAGATGTCACATGTGACACGGTGGACCATAATTAATAGAATCGATAACGACGTGACTAATTACCTTCAAACCTCTAAAGATAAATACTACAAAGAAGCATAGCTAATTATAGACGTTTCTCATTTTTAAATATGCATATATATACCTTCTTATATAAATTTTAAGTTGAGATAATATTTTTCTTCTGAATATTACAATTATTCTTGTGAATAAAAAGTTCAAAACTTAATATATTTAATGTCGGTCTTCATAAACTTTGTGCTGCATTTGTTTTCGTTTTGGACCTACTAATATGAAAATTATAGATAGTAAATGCCATTTTTTTTAATATATAAATTATTAAGAAGATTAAAATTATGTTTTTGACTATCTGATATTTACTAAAATGATCCAAATAAATGTTTTTTATAAACTATATCCCATTTTGTGTAGAATATATAAACATTTTTTTATTTTCATTCGCATATGTTGTTGCGTAAATAAATCTAGATTTATGCGAAACATGACACTTACAAACTTCTCTTTACTTTTTATAAATTCCACAACTAAACGATAGATTCATTTCATTGATACTATGATAGAAAAAAAAAAAAAAAAAAAAAAATATATATATATATATATATATATATATATATATATATATTTCTTCTGTGTAAATCTCATTATGTAATTTTAAAAAAACGAGACTAAAAATAATTCATTTGTATTATGTTGACGAAAAATGAATTAAGTTGTTTATGTGATTGTTTTACTTAATTAAAAATACTACAGTTGAAAAATAATGTGTTAGATTTTCAAGAATGATTAATGTAATCATGTCCCAGTCAAAGCAGAAAATGTATGTGCCTTTCTTTTTATTTGATTGGGCGGTCTCGGAATACTTTAGTTAAAATTAATACATTTATAGCCTTATGTCACTTGCATAGTTTCAGCATATATTTTGAATCTCTCACTGACAAAATGTAGATTAATAACTATATAATTTTTTTTGTGAAAATATTAATTTATTATCTATTTTTCTAAACTCATCAGACATTTCTAAAAGTTGATACTATTTTCAATTTGAACCTAAAAAGTCACACAAACTTTAAAACACATTTTTGTGACCGAACTATTATATAATATAGCCACAAAAAATGAAAAAGGGCCGAAAGCAACGTGATGCTTCAGACCTATAGTTAGTACTTCATATTATTTATTTATTTATTGTTGATGTGTGCATTTATATTTTGGTATAATCCTGATAATGATGACTTGGTATTAGTTGTTCATGCACACATACATGTCATTGTAACCTAATCTCACTTCAAAAAATTTGGATGCATTGTATTCGCTTTAGATGAGATGCTAAAAGTTTAATTTAAGTACATGTCGTTTATAACCTTATGTCACTTGAAAGATTTGGGTGCTTTGTATTAATTTGGAAGATTTGGATACATTGTATTATTCACATGTCAGGTGCCAAATTTAAAATTTGAATTAAATTATAAAATGCAAGTCATTTATAAGTTATAACCTAAGATTTGGATGCATTGTATTATTCACTTGGTATATGCCAAATTCAAAATTTGAATATTATTATAAAGTGCATATCATTTATAACAAAAGATTTGGATGCAGTGTATATTTTATTAACTTGGTAGATGCCAAATTCAATATTTGAATAATATTATAAAATGCATGTCATTTATAACCTAAGATATGGATACATTGTATTATGAATTGGTATATGCCAAAATAAAATAAAAAATAATATAATTATAAAACATATGGCATTTATAACCTAAGATTTGGATTTTGGACGCATTGTATCCAATTGAATTCAGTTATGTTTGATTTCTTCTGTAAAATGTAAGCATTGATGTAAATGCTTAGGTCAAAGGTTCCACTCAATTAGCATTAATTTTCCCCATATCAAAAATTGTAACTTCACCAAGCATTGAATTAGTATATCAACAATACTGACAGAAAATTTATTACCTATTATTTTTTTTATATACACTGGACACTTCAATGGGATATTTTGGTCAATAGGGTTTGAGACGTGCCATGCAATGCCATATTGCCATGCAATACAAGCGCACTTGTTTGGCTTACGTACCATGCCGGCTAACACGTGATCTGACATACATGACAGGTGTGGGTTTCAATGAGGTGAGCATTTTGGGTCCGATATCCATCGGACTTAAATTTGCATCTCATGTGTTTCATAACTGTATGATTTGCTTTAAAATGCATGTGCACGGATATTAAAGCGGATGCACAAGAATATTAAAGCACCACGTGCAGATTTTAAAGCAGATCGGACGTTATGGAACTCATCAAACTTAGTTTGAGTCCGATGGGCATCGGACCCAAACTGCACTCTTCAATGAGAGGAAGGCACCATATAAGTAACAAAATTACAAATAATTCACAAAAAGTATCACGAATTATTTGTTTTCAACACTTTTCTGAATGAAAACAAATTAAGCGATTTTTTTTTTTGTAGGATTTATTTGAATTATTAACAGAATTTTTTTTTTCAATCTTAAGAGTTTTGATATATTTGTATGCATTATGAAAAAAAAAAATTCCTGATGTACAAATTTTAGACTTTGGAATTTATTTCAAATCCTGAATTTATCCCTATGGCGATTATCATTATGGCATGACACATGCTGCAATGCCATATTTTTTTTTAAATATAATTTTGATCAGTGGTAAATAACCAAAAAATATGAAAATAAAATTGAGAAAAATATATACAAAATTAAAAATTATAGATATTAGCAGTAAATAATTTAGGAGGGTTCAAATGCACTATCATTTTGTGCTCCAATATGATCTACATCTTTTATCTCCGTTTTCAAAGTCCGAACAGTCGATCCGAACCGCTCAACATGATCTTCATAATAAAATATGTTTGGATACCAAATTTTATATTTTTTAGAATTTTTTTACTATTTTTTTATATAGGTACAAAATCACTCTTTTAAGGAGATTCTGGACCATCCGATAAAGTGATATTGTACCTATGAAAAAAAAATAGTTAAAAAATCCTAACAAATATAAAATTTGATCTCCAAGCATATTTTATTATGAAAATCATGTTGAATGGTTCGGATCAATTGTTTGGACTTTGAAAACGAAAAAAAAAAATGTGGAGCATGTTGGAGCACAAGAATGATGGTGCGTTTGAACCCTTCTCAATAATTTATATGCTTTTCCTAAAATTTAACTAGTTTTCTGGCCCTTTTTTCTTCAAATATTTCATGAAATATTAAAGAATTAAAGAAATTACACTATAATTAAAAAATGGAATATTAGATGTAAACAAGTGATTGTTTTTTTACTGTTCTTTTCATATTTTTTTTCCCCCAAAATTATGCCCAATAATCGTGTATCCTTTCACCATGCTGGAGTCTTTGCCGTGCCATTTCAAAATATGACAGCAAACAAGTTTCTATATCACATGATGGCATGGCGTGTTACACGTCATGTTTGGCACGTGTCAAACAACACTTAATGTTACGTTGTGTCGTGCCAAACATCTGTGTTGGGTCATGCTATATAGGATCCGTATCTCCTGAAATCCGAGACAAATGAACAGTGTTTCTAAAATTTTTGCAATTCAGATCTAACTATCGAACTGTTTCATAATCATGCACAGAAAAAGTTGAATGACTGAGATCTCGAATTTCAAGAATTTCAAAAAAATTTGGATTTCAGTAAATTTAAATTCCACTATATATCATGACAAGCAATACTTGCCTTTTCAAACCTTGTTGGTTATCAAATAGCATGAGTTTGTATCATAATGACAACTTAATGATTCGAGAAAAAATTAGTGAGTCAAAAATTCATAATTCATAAATAATCCAAACATAATTTGAGAAATAATTCAGAATTATACATTAAGTTCGAAAATCTTAGTTCTACATAAGAGTAAAAAATATATATATATGCTAAGATGTTTTTCGGCCCAAATATTAATTCAAATACAACTCATAAAATTCACGAATAATTCACATATACCAAATAATATATGAATCGATTTCCCAACGGCTTAAATCCAAATAATTCACAAATCTTATTATGGTTTGTAGCGTACCGTGTATTCACTTGTTATCGTTGATTTCCAGGGAAGGGAGTATTTGTTACTTTCTGAACACAAATATTGATGCAACGTAGAGCTGTGTCGATATGTGTACGTGGGATGCGTCTTGCAGATGTGATACCAATTCAAATAGCATAAGCTATCCAAGTACCGCTAATGTAACATTCTTAATATTTGATTCAACCACGGAAGGTATTATTTCAGAAAGAAAAAAAAGAAAAAAAGAGAGTCGTAGCATAAGTTCAACTTTCATAGAAGTTGCTTTTAAAAAATTTGTGCACATAGATCTTCAAAATTTACCAAATTTTGGGTCAACTCAATCAGTACAAAAATCAACACGGTAGTTTGGACGTCAATTAGATATTTCATTACTCTAATCAATCCTGTTACAAAATGAAACAGTACTGCAAGATGCATAAAACTTGCAAAATGTGAACCAGTTTTGACTTTGGCCTTGTGCGAGCACTCAGCCCAATGCCAAGGTTTTAATAAGATTTTATTAAGATGAATTTTCCTTCTTTCTCACAAACAGTGGCATTTAGTATCTCCAGTTCCATACCATAACCACAAGAGACCCTCAGATCATACAAAAACATAATACACGGCATAATAACACAGCGAAGGTTCCAGATTCCTTGCATTCCCATATACCAGTATCCCACCCAGCACCAAAACAAAACCCCAAAGATGCAGGGGAAATTAAAAATCCCCAAGCAGACCCAAACACCTCTACCCCATGCTAACGCAACACCAACAACAGTCCCAAAAAAATGGAGAATTGCGACTCATCATAAGCAATATATTTTTCATACTTTTATGTTCAAGATATACTTGTTTAACTGTACATGCATATATATGGGATAAACTCAGTATAGTTCTTAGATAAATTTGACATGAAATGTTGAAAATCATTTAATGGTATAAACTTCTGTCTTCGACAAAAAGCATTTCTCAGTATCATGCTTTCAGTAATGCAGTATTGAAGTGAATACTACAAATGTCAGTTCATTTACTTTTCACTTGTATATCATCCTATCTTTATGATGTTCCTCTTTCTCACGTTATGCTTGAACGATGCTACATTCTGAAATTTAGACCTAGAAACTGCTACAGTTCTATTAAACAGTAAAGACTGACGGATAGCTTCAGTGACAGAAATCAGTCTTACTTTTAACAGATTTCATGGGTTCTACTTTTTTGAAAAATACAAAGACCAAGTGATTAACTAATAAAAAGGAACAAATCCGAAAGAAACAATTAGAAAAAAAAAATGATCAAATGCATACAAGTGCATTGCTTTTAGGGCTGTCCGAGAGAACACAGTACCTAATTGGGATATACCCAAAAGTGTATATCAATGGTTGTTTGTTACCATTACTAGCATGTCCCTGTTATTTTGACATATACATCTGAGCAGAGCAGCATATGCTCAAAATATTATAAATGCGGATTAATTAGAATTATCTAAAAGACTTGTAAAATAAATTTGACCCAACTGTGTAACCTTGAATGTACGAAACCATTCATCAGGCAGCCACTGTACTTATTTGGGAAATTCATGTGTCAATAATTTTTCCAAATGCTTATGCAATATTGCAATTTAAATTTCATTTAGGTTTTGAATTGTGAATCTTCCAAGAAGAATACAGTTTTCCAAATATGTGATCAGGCAACCAACAGGTTTGTACTTGTGGATAATTGATGTAGAGAATTTATTTATTTTTGCAGGGCAAGTTAATCCAATAATTTGAAAACTGGCTGGCTCAAGTTTAACATTTTGTGCAATCATATTCAAGCAGAAAGATGATTCACTTCATGAATAAAAGCAAATTGCTAGTACAAAAACATTAACCATATAAGAAAATAAAAACGAAACAAACATAACACTAAAAGATCAAATAGCACAAGACTTCCATGACTACAACAACAACAACATGCAACAGAAAACTGCAATATTTTTAAAAATTAAGAAGGTTCTCTCTTAACATTTTTTTGGCTGCTGGATCCACCCCCATTCTTTGCACGTTTACGGGAGGTACTCGGCATTGCATGGAACTGATCCTGCCTCCTCTTTTCCTTTGAGTGACGGCTCATGTGCCCACCCAAAGCTTGGTAACAAGGGAACCTTGCTGAACAGATACTGCAACAATACTTACCTGACAGCAAATCATCTGTACTTTTCAATTGAAAGAGTCCAGACTGGTCCACAACTGGCAGGATGCTAGTAAGAAGTGGGTTTGATGAGGAACGAAGATCAACCCATGGGCATGGTGCTTGAGATGGAATGATGTTACTAGAAGCAAAAAAAGTGGTGGCTATCTCACTGCTTTCGCATGCAAAATAACGGGAAAAATTGTACACCAAAGCATTAGAGAGTTGGGAATGATCAGAAAGTATCAAAGCCCTATATGACTGCTGAAATGAAAATGGGTCATAAGACCAAGAGGCCCCACAGAGTGGTAATAGAGTATTGTTACTAGCCCTGGTTGCCTGTTGGGAAATTGTGCTAGATGGAAAAGAGTTGAAGAAAGACATTTTAACTATAAGGATATGTGAAAGGCTTGAATTAGGGAGACGGGGGCAAAAATAAGGTAATGGTGAAAATTTTGAGAAGTATACAATGGCCTATATATAGGTGAAAATGATAATGGTTTAGGCTCCAAATGCAGGGGCAAAAGTGGAATGATATTCATAGATACAAATGTGTGTCGGCTTCTAGAATCGGTCGTACTTTTCAGTCAATAGCATTTATGGCAATTAAATTAATCCATATCATACTCATTGAATTAGTAATTTCTAATGGAACGGATGGCTATCCAAAATCACTTACAAAAAAAAAAATCGTGTTGGTTGAACCCGTCGTTTGACATCTATACATGGATTCTATTATATTTGATTGTAGTATATCTATATACTGTAAATTAATAACTATGTGTCCTTCAATGAACATAACCCCTAGGAGCTAATTTTACATAGAAAAATAAGAACTGATACAATGCCCAGGACATTACCTGTGTGGCTGTCTATAAAAATTTGGGTCTGTTGTTAAACAAAGAATTGACAACCCGTACAAAATCTGGAAACCCTAGTTTGCCAGTGCTGGAGACACCGAGGGAGCAAAAAATGAGGCATTCCTAGAAAAAATAGAATCAGAAGAACCAAACAATTTAAAATGTTTTTATACTATTTAATGGATGTATTCCAGAGTGTCTTTTTTTTTTTCTAATTTCTCAATTTGGCAGAGCTACTACATAATGTTCAATTGACATTCTTGTTTTACTAATTATAACATTTTTGGCAAAATCAATGTTTAAATTTTTCTCTTACCTTTGTGTCAGTATAGTCTTTTAATCTATTTATGATTATCACAGTGGCTCTTAATAGTTCAATAACATTTTACCTTACTTTCCCCCTAGTTTTTTCTCTTCATAATGAATAAAATTGACTTTATTGAACTGTCTTTTTCTAAATTAAAATATCCTCTAATGTGATCATCTTAAAAAAGGTGGCCCAGCATCAAAAGATGTCATAATTCCCCTTTATTCTTGCTGTAATATTTACGGGCAAAAGTCATTTCAAAAATTCGTTTGAACAATTTATCGGCCTTCAAATCCTATTGAACATCCTCCAAAACTGATTAATCACCCCGTCAATATGATATATTGTGCTGTGTTGCTTATTCGGATCATATCTTCCTCATCCGAACTTCGACTTTATTGATCTTAGACTTTATAGAAACTAGATTTCACAAGCTTCCATTTGATTTTATGTTTTCTCATTTGGAAATTCAGAGATATATTTATGATTTTTTTAAGTTGTCTGCTTCATAAAAGTAAATAGGGAATTGCACTTATTTTGTTCTCTGACTAAAATATGAATTTGAAGTACAAATTGTGTCTTAACAGTGTCTAGAGAATTTCACTTATTAATGGGGAATTGCACTTATTATTGTCTTGAGAATTTTAACAGTGGACTTTTTCAAAGCTAATTTGCTGCTAAAAAAAGCACTGGGAAGAATGGTTATTTAATAATTGGTTCTCTCTAATGAAGCGATGAATCTTGACACTTTCAGAATTCAGGAACTTCTAGACTTAACAATCTTTTCGACAGTACAATTTCTTTCTCAATAGAGTGTAGAGAGAATAAGTTTTCTAGCTGATTAAATTTTGTTTAACATTTCCATACTAGATGTTCATGAACTCTAAAAAGTTTCTCAAAATCCTTTGTCTAGTTAGAAAGAACAAAAAATAACAATACTCTTTACAGTATGCTTTTAAGAAGTTGCAGTGCAGAAAAATCAGCTAAATTTAAAAAAACCATAGAAATTCCTCTTAATTTCCAACTGGCAAAAAATTAACACCAAATGAAATCTTGTGAAGCCTAGTTTATGTAGAGCAGAATATTATCAAAATTGGAGTTCAGATGGTAAAGACAACCTGAACAAGCAAACTAACACAGTTTGACAAGATAATTACAATATTTTATAGAAATCGGTGCCATGCTTAAGAATCAAAATCAGAGCAAAACTTGCTCGGATATTTAATTTTTTTTTCCCATCCTTAGACCAAAAGGCCAAATATATTCTATTCTCCAGTAGGAAAAAAATTATATTTTACTTGAATTATTAAATATTTGATATATATTAATATGAATCCAAATTGTCTGTAAAAATCCAATTAATCAGCCCCACAACAGTTAATCGCCAAACAATAATACCTTTTTCACAGCACTGAGACACTGATATACGTATTAGTATTAATATCCACACAATAAGATGCAGATACATGGATATAATTTTAGCATTATCCACTCTGATTATGTTACATTTTCACTCATACCCTAAGATTAGCTGTCTTCCTCATTATATGTACATATGTAAAGTTGTTTGACTGATGCTCATATCTTGTGAAAAAAATTCATCGTTTAGTTGAAGAGTTGAAGATAACTGTCTTTTCAGTATTATCATTCAGAATAACTTCCATACAACAAGCATGAAAGAGTTTGTGCTACATGTATAGAATTCAATGACCTGTTAGAGATCCAGGACCAGAAAAAATTGACGAAGATTACAAAATATAAATTAAAACGTTTATTAAAAAGTTATATAATGAAAATATTTTAATTATCCAGTTACGTACCATTTTTTAGATTTTAGTTACTAAAGACAAATACCCCTTGGAACCTACCATATCCAAACAAGGATGGTTTTTTTACAAAAAATTTAATCAAATTAGACCAAGTAAGATTTTAGATTTTATAATTAAAAAAGTTCTAATTTGTTGATGCTCAGAGCAAACTAGATCATAAAATTGTTTTATCTACCCAAAGAGTAAACTGATACCATAGAAATTAGATTGATGAATTAGGAATAAGTTCAGCACAACCCACTATACAATCAGCACAACAAAGGATTTCACACAAACAAAATAGGAACCTACTCAACCCTCTGATTTCAACATAGAAAACAGGCAACAACTCAGAAAATTAAAAAAAAACATTTAAACTAAACAAGTATAACCTAGATGGAACCAAAATAAAAATACAATACCAGTTACCAGTAAATGGCGAGGGGTTCTCACTTCTCAGGTCCAGGTTCGTCCTCATCCTCCGGAGGAGCTGAGGTGGCTGGACCAGAAGCGTCCACGTCATCGTCGGGGTCGGTGTGGGGGTCGGATCTGTCGATGGCGCTGCGGAGGCGAGAGAGGAAGGAACCAAAAGCCGTCTCCATTGTCGCCCACACCAGCACCAAGCCCCCAGCCACCACTATTGCCGTCTTTAGCGCGTTACCCTGTCGCTGCTCTTTCGCCATCTTTCTCTCTTTTTTCTCACAATTGCGATTTAGAGTTTTAGACTGTTGGGAAAAACGAAAAGAAACTCAAATTTCCGTATCCGTGCAGCGCTGTGTCGCAGTATCGATACAGTGCGGAAACAAACGGTACTAATTGTTTTGAGATTCGTGCAAGTTCTCAAGAGAAATATCACTTGAAGCAAACCCATCAACATGAAACATAATTTGAATATATATGTATAATTGACAAGACAAACATCAGTCTTTAAGCTATCAAATATTACCGTTAAATTTATTTAATTTTTAATATCATACAATTAGGATACAAAGATCATTATTTACTTCTCTCGCAATTTCTTACATATAAGGACAACGTTCGATGACCGTCCGCTTTGTGTTCCGCTTCAAAAGTTGTGCAAATTAAGTTTGTGTGAATTTTAATATAAATCAGATGGCTCTAATCGAACATCTGATTGATTTTAGTCCGATGCTCATCAGACTTTCGGTTTCATTTCATTGCCGAGTAAATAAACCATTTACATGGCCACTAAAATAAATAAATAAAAAAAAGTAAATAAACACTGTTTACAAACACTCGTCTTTATGTTCTCTATCACTACTATCTTCCTCTTGCTATCTCTTTAAAGTATCAAATAGCAATCGTTTAATATTTTAATATTTTCGGTTTCTTGTTTTATTATTTAGATGTCAACAGTTAGAATACAAATCATTATTGTTTAATCATGTAATTTAATTATATTAATAATTATTAATTTAATAAGAAATTATAATTATTAATTTAGATGTTCACCTTTGGATAGGTGCGGGACAGTGACGTTTTGGTTGCTGGGATCTCTTATTCTGTGATTCCTGTAATTATCCTTTCATGATAAATGAAATGGGCTTTTTGCCTTTTTTTAAAAAATAATAATAATAAGAAAAATTGTATTAATATCAAGTATTTTGGAAAGAAAAATAAAATTTAATGCAAATATTCTCAAGGTGCAATCAAACATGCATCCCAGTAACAAATTCTGGATACTCGCAAATCAATTTATGAATTTTTCATATCTATAAATTCTCATCCTACATTTTACGTGACGATTAAACATGCCCTAAGAGTGTAAAAACCCCACAAATGATCCTATAAAGATAATTAATAACACGTGGTACGTTTGGCTTCCAAATTGTGGTTTGCAACCAAATTTAACACGATTAGCCAATATTTATAATCAATTAACATTGGTATCCCACAATTGAAAATAATATATTAGCTAATAATTTTGGTCTCTGTGTCCGCATTTGTTTGTCACATAAATCAACACTAAAGATCAAACAAATCAACTTACTAAAAAAGACGAACAAAAACACAATTTGAAAGAAGCAGAGGTAGATGTCAGAAACTGAATGAAAGAAAATAATTGAACAGAGACTTAATAGCTGAGTCGAACCATGGTTATTTGAACATTATTACATCATCAACAGATAACTTTAAAAGAACTCAAAGTACATTACATATCTTCGCTATAGATCAAAGTCATGCAAATATTAAAGAAAAAACTGAAAAATCAACATTGTTCTACCAATACAAGGAACAAATTTACATATTCATTTTACTTTGCGAACCAAAGGAACACCGTGCACTAATCACACAAAATATTAAGAAATGTGAAAAAAAACATATAAATTAAATGGGATTTTACTTCCAACATATGCCCTGTATTCTCTACCTTCAGTCTCAAAATATGCCCGTGCACTAATCACACAAAATTTTAAGTATCTCATTTTCCAGTAAATCCAGTTGTTTTGTGACTAAAAAAAGTCCGATCTGACCTTCTGTCACACAAGGAGAGTACCAGATTCCATTAGCCTCCAGCTCCCTTTCTTATGAATTTTCCAGAGCTATGCTGTAGCACCCCATGTCTTAAGTTGCCCTGAAACTAAAAATAAATTCTTTAAAATAATTATCTACAAGTACAAACCTTTTTGAGTTGCCTGATAACAGATCTAGAAAACTGTTACTAGGATAATTATTTTCAAAAACTTATTTATAAATGAAATTACAATACTGCACAAGGATCCAGAAAAAATATTTGATACATGAATTTCCCAAGGAAGTACCAATAACTGTCTGTGGAATTGTTCCATACAACACATTCAAGGTTGCACAGTCGGGTCAAATCTATATGATACTTCTAATTTCTCCGCATCTATAATATAGTGTGCGCACATGTTGCTCTCCTCTGACGAGTTAGTTTATGAATTCAGATAATCAAATTTATTAAGTAAACAGTATGCATGTGGATAGGGAAGTGCGGTTGCTTTCATGACACAGTCAGTGTTAACCGGCTCAAATTTAACTTTTCAACCAGATAGATAATTCATTACAAGCAAATTCTAGAAAGTACAAATATATTGACCATATACGAACTCAAGAAGAACACAACAATTATAACACTAAAAGATAAATAAAAACAAGACTTCCAGTACAACAACAACAAGAATTCAAAACGACTACAACAAGAAGCAATTTTCTCAAAAGACACTGACACTCCCGAAAATAAAATAAATAAAGTAAAAAATAACAGACACAACTTCAACTGAATACTCTCAAAGAAAAATCACTACCGCCCAACTGCAATATTTCTAAGAATTTCACCTTAAAATGATTTTCTCTTAGATATCTTCCTGCCGCTGGATCCACCTTCATCTTTTGCATGTGGATGGGAGGTACCAGGCATCAGATTCAATAGCTCCCTCTTCCTCTTCTCTCTTGTGTGACAACCCCTGTGGCCTCCAAGTGCTTGGTAGGTAGGGAACGTAGCTCCACATGTGATGCAGCGATGTGCACGTGGCAGAAAATCAACTGTTCTTTTACTACTGACGCCAGAACGGTCAACTACTGGCAGGATATTAGAGGGAAGTGGGCTTGATGAGGAAAATCCAGAGGGTATCAAAGCAGTAGATGCCTGCTGAGCAGATAAAAAATTATCAGCCCAAGAGGCACCAGGGAGTTGTACTGGAAAAATGTTATGAGTGGAGGATGCAAAATGGTCAGAATAGCTGCAAAATGCAGCTCGATTGGTTCCAGCCAGGCTATTAGATTGAAGATGGGAATAATCTGATGGCATGAAAGCCCTAGAGGCCAGTGGCGGTAAGGCAATCATGTTGTTATTATGCATAGTGGAAGGAGAGTAAAGGAATTCGGGGGTTTGAGTTGCCAGGTCAGACAAATTGGACCAGGCGTCAGAACTGATTGCAGACCTTTCAGCATTTACGACATGGGAATAACCTGACGTAATTCCAGCAAGAGGAGAGAGTGGTGATCTCGAATGATTTGTCACCAGGGAAGAAATGTAGCCCCCTTGTGACATTGAGTGGCGAAAAAAAATGGGTGAAACAGGAGAAATATGTTCTGGTTGAGGAGCAGTGTGGGATGCTGGAAAAGAGTTAAGAGAAAGACATTCTCACTTTCTGGAAAGATAAAACCTTGAAATTGGTGGAATGTCAGAACTCGCAATATACCAAGAAATTAAGCAATGAAATGGTAAGAAATTCAGAAGTATAGAAGGCCTATATATAGGTGAAATCATAAACTTTTAGGCTCCCAAAGGAGGTGCGGAAGTGGCAAGTGTCCAATTTGGGTTCATTTTCCCATAATGTATTCTGAAAATTTTGGCCGTATGATTATCATAGATACAAATATATGTAGGTTTCTAGAATCCGTCAAAGCTTTTTGGCCACTAGCATTTAATGATAATTAAATTCATCCTAATTTCTAATGGGATGGGCGGCTATACAAAGTAGCTTTTTAAAAAAATATTGTTCATTGAAGCCGTCTCGTTGACGGAAAAGACAGAAAACTATGAGTCTTTGGATTATATTATATTTGTTTGTAGTATATCTATATACTGCACATATTAACATATATACATGGATTACATTTTGCAATAACCTTATTGTAGCCCTTCAATGAACATTACCCTAGGAGCCAATATAACATTCTAAGTACTGAAGCAATGCCCAGGACATTACAAGTTTTCCCAAAAGATTAATCAAACTTTGGTCTGTTGTCAAACTAAAAATTGAAAACCATAAAAACTCTGGAAACCCTAGTTTGACAGTGCTGGGGCAACAAAGGGGTGAAACATGGGTCATTCCTGGAAAAGATTGAATCAGAAGAACCAATGATTTAAAATGTCTTTTTACCATTTAACAGATGTTTTTCGGAGATTTTTTATTTTATTTCTCAATTAGGCAGAGCATCTATACATTATGTTCAATTGGCATTCTTGTTTTACTAATTGCAACGTTTTTGCCAAATACAATGTTCCAATCTTTTCTTACCTTTTGCGTTAGGATAGTCTTCAAGCTATTTATGACAATCATCGTGGTTTTAATCGTTTAATATTATTTTCCCTTATTTTTTTATCTGAATCTACTAATTAAATGTTTAAATCTTTTCTTACCTTGTGTTAGTATAGTCTTTTAAGCTATTTATGATTATCGTAATGGTTCCTAATTGTTCAATAATATTTTATCTTATTTTTTCCCGATTTTTTTTCATCATGATGAATAAAATTGATTTTGTCGAACTATATATTTTTTTTCTAAATTAAAATATCCTCTAATGTCATCACATCTTAAAACAAGGTTTTATACTTTTAATCATGTTAACAAAAACTTATCTTAAGGGAACCTATATAACCTACGACCCAAACAAGCAAATTACACAATTTGTCACGATAAATTTAGTATTTTTTTTAGAAATGATGTCATGCTTCCAAATTCAAATCTGAGCTTGCTCGGATGTCTAATTTTGGTTTTCTTTCCCTCAATCCTTAAAGTCAATATTTATATGTCCATGAAATGATGTCTATTCTCAAGAAGGTAAAATGATTTATTTTTTACTTGACTTATTAATATTTATATGTATTAATATGAATGTCATATTGTCCATGAAATTCCAATTTATTGGCCGGACAACAATTAATACTATGCAGCGCCCCGTTACCGTTTATCAAAGCACTGATATACATATTTGTATTCATATCCGATCATTGTGATGCAGATATGGATATGATTTAAGCATTATCAACCCTAAGGAGTAACCTGTGTTCCTAGGTGTCGATAATTCAACAATTAATGAGGAAAATAATAAATGTTAGAATATGCATTAAAAATTGTTTTTGAATTTGAGTTCCATACTTCCATGTTATTGCTAAGTTCAGTGAACCACAAAACACCAGTTTACCCACTTGTGTTGACCAAACACTCCAAAGTGAAATAAATTGAATTCTCCTATGGATTTGTGTGTGTCATGTTGCTATAGAATGTTCACCATGTTATGGTAGAACTTCTATACATGTAATACAGTTCAAATCTCTTATTTGCATTTAATTAACCTCTCAAAAATTCAATGTTACATGTTTGAATTCATTTCTTTCAAAAATTTCGATCTCTGTGAAATTTCCAATGGTTATGCCCAAGATCAGCTAAATTTAAATATGAAAGTCATCTCAAACTAAGATAAAATATGATAAATTATTTAAACTCATCTAGGATAGATACAATAACAGTTACCAGGAGATGGCGAGGAATTATCACTTCTCAGGTGCAGGTTCATCCTTATCCTCCGGAGGAGCTGACGTGGCGGTGTCAGGAGCGTCCACGTCATCGTCGGGGTCGGTGTGGGGGTCGGATCTGTCGATGGCGCTGCGTAGGCTTGAGAGGAACGAGCCGAACGCCGTCTCCACTGTCATCCACGCCAGCACCAAGCCCCCAGTCACCACTAACGCCGTCTTTAGCGCGTTACCCTCTCGCTGCTCTCTCCCTCCCCGCGCCATATTTCTCTCTCTCTCTCAGTTGCGATTTTACAAAGAGTGAGAGATGACATGAACCATGGATACCATAGTAAGCTCAAAGAAGCCTTATTTTCTGGATCCCATATTGAGGCCAATCACGTTTGGGCCAAGGAATTAAATTGAGATTAAATTTGGGCCAATATAACGGGCTTAAAGTAGTTCATAATCCCAAGGAAAGCAATGTCACGTGTCATTCATTTTTTTTGGCACATGTCGGTAGTTCACATTTGGTAAGCTTTTTTCTCTTGCATTGTTCTTTATTTAATCATACTTCTAATAAGAAAATTCCTTTAAACCTTAACTTACACAAGTAATAATTTAGAGGTCACATGGTGAGGACCCACTAATTAGTTGGTCACAGCGAGTTGACAACTCCTCACTACTGTGTCTTTTTTGCCATGTGGTTTTCTTGTTATTTTTATGTTTGAATTCACGATGTTTGTTTGACTGAGAGAAAAAACAAAGAAACAGAGAGAACAATTAACTGTTATAAGAGAGACGTGTTAAACTATAGAACAAATCTGGACCGTTCGATTGCTCATTGGTCTATAGTCTATACTATTGAATCAGTATGTGGAAAACAGCCACAAAAGATCCTATTACAAAACTAATAACATGATGAGGTTTATTTGGATCCCACAAAGTGATTTGCCACCAAATCTGATTTCAATTAGCCAATATTGATATTCCAACAGTTGAAAATAATATATTGCCTAATACCTTTCGGCCATATTTGTTGGCATTTTTTTAATTTATCACATAAATAAAGAGTAAGCAAATTAATTTTCTAAAAATGATAAATTAATAGTAAAACCGAGGCATGGATACTTAAACATTATTCATTATTGCATCTGTAGATAACTTTTCAACAACTCAAATTACACATTACTTATCTTCCTATATATCAAACCCATGCAAAAAATTAACGAAAAAAAAATTGAAAAATCTACAATTTGTCTACTAATACAAAGAATAAATTTTTACATACGCATTTTACTTGGCGAACAAAAGGAACGAACCATGCACTAATCACACAAAATAAGAAGAAGAAAAAACCGTGAAAAAACAAATAATAAATAAATTAAATGGGATTTTAATTCCAACATTCACGCTGTCTCCTCTTCCCTGAGTCTCAAATGCTATAGAACTCCAGATTTGACATCAAACATCTCATTTTCCAGCATATCCCATTATATTGCTATTAAATGAATCTGATCTAACCTTCTGGCTCACCGGGAGAGTACCGGATCCCATCACAAGCCTCCTAAACCCGGATTGAACTCGATAAAGCACGTGCCTCAAGCTCCCTTTGTTATGTGTCCCCAAAACAGCCACCTCCTCTTCGTTCAGTTCCAGATCTGACATGATAGGGGGCTTTGTCGACAAGATCCAACCAATGCCCCAACTCCACCATTGCAAGAGGGGATTAATGGAAAACGAGTTGAACGAAGGCACAGACCTGGATCTGGCGAAGGTAGAAGCGGAGAGCGGTTGGATCTTGTCCGAGAAGGAGGAGAGGCGTTTGCGGAGCCCGATCAAGTGGTCTGAGGTGGCAGATCCAACGGTGGTGATGGTGGCGGAAGGAGAGCGGAGAGGGACATGGAAGGTGGGGAGGTCGTCATTGAGTGGTCTTGTGGGGAAGAAGTTTCGCTTTTGGATTGTTTCTATAATTGTCGCCATTAGAGAGAGAAAGGGGGAAGGAAGGAGGTGCTTGTTTCGTTTGAATTTTTTTCCTCTTTGTATGAGAAGAAGAAGAAGATCTAGAATGAAAGAAGAGCAATCGCTGGAATAAAACTGTAGAAGGCGCGAAAGAACATAAATAAGAGAGATGACGTGTTGTGATGTCAATGTTTCATCATTCTATCGGGAGTTTTGTACATGTAACCCTATAAAAGTATATAATTTAATAACAATTCATAGTCATATAGATTCGAGTTTCACTTTTGATGCAACACTGATATAACTGTATAACATGGTATGTTTTACTTTTTAAGATATCAGATTGTAATTTATATATGTTTCGTTTATTTTTATAAACACGGAACAAGTAACATACTTTAAATAATAAAAAAAATGTAATTATTTTCTTCGTTTTACTGATATAACATGAGTAAAAAATATATATATGATTAATTTTCATTATTATTTTCTTTTTATATATGCATAAAATAGTCAAAGTTAAATAATTTACAAAAACACATATTATTCATTAATATATGTCAAGAGTATGAACACATTTTATCTCTTACCACCTCTAAGAGAAATCATTTTAAGAAAATTAATATAGGCCTCTTATACGTTTTACGAGTTCACTAAGGCACTGATATATGTACTAAATACAAATACAATCTACCAACATGGTGTTGTGTTTAAACTCGGCCTTTGACATTAGAACACAAATGTAAAAAAAAAATTTGTAGGAATTCTCTTACTTTCACTTTTAATTCTCGCATATTACTCTCTCCGTAAATAATTTTATTCAATGAAATAAAATGATTAGATTAACATAAATTTAACATAAAACATCTTATGTATACAAATATGAACATAAGATGTAACAACTTAAATATTAGACAAAACAAACAGAAACTAGCATATAAAAGTGAGAATTTATGTGTCATTTCAATTTGATATTATTATCTCAGTTGCAAACAACATTACACACCAAAATGCAAGAAATAAATAAAAACAATCTTGTTGATATTGATCAAACATACATAACGAGGTCTTTCACTGTTGACGATTGAATTAACTTTTTTTTGCCGCTATACGTAATACGTTGCAATTATTTTCAAGCACCGATGCAAAACTAATAATTTCTGATTCATTGTTCAAATATAACATTTTCAAGGGCATATGTTAATAATTCCCTTCTCCGAATCTTCCAACAGCCTGGTATAATTCGGTGCATGACATAGACAAGGCGCCGGCTGCCCGACAGGCTCTTTAATGAATTACAAGTCTTCTTCAAAGTCACGGTGCAGCTGAAAACACGTTTTGATCTTAATGTCTGACTTATGGACCCACATTACAGTGAGCCAGCGGTGTCGGTAGGATTCCATCATTAAATATGCTCCACGTTTATTTCGGACTTAAGGGTGCATTGTAGAACATCGTGGGGATCTTTCTCTTCTCCCCCTGAGATTCTCGATTTGCTGTGACGATATGAAAACACATATTAATGAGTCGGGTCAGAAAATCGATATTAAAAGAGTGAATAATATTGTGCAGTATAATTTTATTGTACATGGAGATTAGAAAAAAAAATATGCATGTAAAAATTATGAAATTAAACATAAATAAATTTTCAATTTTCAATTTATAGGACTTGGCCTATTTTATCTAAAATTACTGTCCTCGTATCTGTTAGTATATAGTAACACGATTTCTATATTATACTCATTTTTAGTACATTTTCAAATTTATCGAATTATAACTAATATTCTATTTATTCAATATATTAATGAAACTTACAAAATTATTTATAATTTCCGAATCATATCATATCATATCAAGGCCGAATCATAAATTTTAAATATTACCAAATTATTTTTAAATTACAAAGTTGTCAGAAAAAAAAAATTATCCAATTATATGTGACTGACTCAGTGACTCGCTACCTTTGAGAGGTGTAGCTATTCTGAAACGCAGCGGATGAATCTTTCATACCTGGACCAAATAGCTTACAGCTAGAATAAAAGTATTGGAAGGGATCTTCTTATATTAACTCTATATTTTGGTGACCTGTCTCTGCAGTCTGCATTCAGAGTTTCAAACAGTGAAGAAACTTCCATGTTCTATTTAAAAATTTATTCATACCACCATGGCACCATCTGATAACATGGGAGTTCAGGAGGAATCACTCAGTGCTCCTAATTGTTTTATTTTTCTTTTGAAGTCAGAGTCGGAACAAGAAGTTCCAATCAAGACAGAATGGAACTCTGGAAGTGTACAACCACATTGGTTTATTAATTACACGTGCCAATTAATCTACTGGAAATTTTTATCTGTAGAAATTAAATGAAAATAAGAGAGAAACAGAAAAAGTACATCATATGTTTTATTGGTAGAAAGATGGTAGAATTTCTACTGATTCTAAAATTAAAAAGTTTGGATCGGTAAGAATTCTACCGATCCAAACTCAGGTTTTTTTTTTCTTAAATCTGATGTATAGATGGAGATAATCATTATATTAGATTTTTAGTAAAATATGAAAAGTTTTTATAAAAATAGATAGAATGTTTCTTATTATATTTAAAATAATTTTAAGATACTTTATCTATATATTTTTTTTAAATATCTTATTAGAAAAATTAAAAGAAAAAAAACCAAACTGATTTGGATCGGTAGAATTTCTACTAGTCTTTCTACCAATTAAAAATATCACGTACTCTTTCTGTTTTTCTCTATCTTTTCTTTAATTTCTACGAATAAAAAATTTCCTAATCTACTGGCTCGGTACAATTGGTACCATGTGCAATAATTGCTCTGCAGTTAGCGGTCTTAAGTTGCAATATTTCTCAATATATTTTCACTACAATAGATCACCTCTTTCAAAATTCTGAAATTTAGAAAATTAGTGAATGTAAACACCTTGGTGAAAAGACAAAAAATTCCACGTGATACCTATTTTCTATTTTCTGTTGAGCCGTCATGAGGCTGGTAACAATCAAGTGGCAGTCAATGGATGAATAGTATTTTTCTAGAAGAAAAGTGAAGCTTAAACTTCTCAAATCTAGAAGAAATTTCAGCATTCCGCCTTCAAAGCTCTTGTGCTGGAACGGTAATTTTTAATTTGATTTCTTAATTTGTTTTTATTTTAGGATATTTTTTTGTCAGGCATCAGTAATTGCTGTACAATCTTGGTACTGCATGGTGTGCACAAGGATGGTACAATCAGGTTTTTGCAATTTTTCACATGCATTTTAACCAATAAAAGAGCTATCATTTTATTGAAGAATTGCACAATGGCTAGCTTATGCCAAAAAAAAAATTTCTTTACAGTTCTGAAGATGATTAACTGAAATGACAGAGCTGTACCATTTCAGCTAATAGTACAAATCAATATCAAACCAATGACAAGTGTCCGCTCACCATAAAAAAAAAATTCTCATGAAACAAAGGAATTCCTAGATCTCTTAAGCAAAAGCCTAAGAGAGGGGAACCCAAGCATAGCTGTTTGCCAGAACCATCCACTGGCATTTGCCGGGTCCACCTTTCTTGCAAGAAACCACGCATAGGTGCCTTCCGCCAAATGCAACCCCACTGCCACTACAAACAGAATCTTCAAGGCCAGCACCGACCGGAAAATGAACAGGCCGAGTGCTAGGATAGGTTTTATGGGCCCCACAGGAGGTAAAAATGCCACTGCAAAGGTAGCGAGCATGCCGAGAATTATGGCAATCCACACAAAAATGTTAGGCCCATCTAGTTCTCTCATCTTCCGGTCTCGCCAGTATGAGATTGTCACGGCTAGACCGTCTTGAGGAGAGACTAGAGGCGTGTAGCCTAGTTCTTCTCTTGCTTTCTGGATGGAGAAATGGTGTGTGATGCCAACCTGATCGAAGATTATATATGTAATAAATACTCAAGACTGTTTTATTTTTCAAGTATTAGTCAAGGTGTACCAGCACATGATACTGACAAGCTAGCTTTGACCAGGTATTATATCCTGGCTTTGACTGGTGTTTCAGATTTAGCCCACCAAATGAAAGAAAATTTGAAAACCAAATTAATTGAATGATATTGATTCTTAGGAAACATGCAAGATAACAGGCATGTCTCTGTACATTTTTGCAAATCATAAGGGGCAGGAATTGGAAAACATCAATGAAATTGCAATCTTTTTACAGCTCAGCAATGAGAGAATCTTACTCTCTTCATAAAAAAGAACAATGAACAGTATGCAAATTACTTAACTGACCTTGTACACTTCAGCTGGAAGAAGCAGAGGCTGAGGGACGCATCGTAGATGGAGAAATGGTGACAAAATGGTGGTGTATATGAACAAGAAAATACGTGAAATAAAAAGCAAAAGAGGGACCCCAAATGTTATTTTGGGAACGTGATACTCCAAACTTTCAAGCAGAGGATGAATAAGAAATTCAAATGTATTAACAGGCACACCTGCAAAAAAAGATACATCTCATAAATAAAGCAAGCACACAACTTTTGCTAAAATACAATTTAAGTTTTTTTTTTATGCATTGTGTACCACCAAGTCACAAAGCACCCCAATAGATAACATATATGGCATAGAACTCAGAAGAACACAAAATTGTCTGACCTAAATCAAAACCCATTATCAGAAAGAGCTAGAACAAACTTCAGTATTTGAGTCACAAAAGTAGTCCAAAGCCCTAAAGGAAACCATGTATTATCATGTATCTCAATGGGGTCGTTCAGCAACAACGGATTAAACCTCCTTAAGGCTTAATCCGCTTCCTTTAGCTTCCTTAGCCACTTAATTCTACCGAACACCAGTTCCTTAGGGCAGATTAAGATCACCTCCTTTAGCCTAATTTTGTCCGGATCTTAATTCTCTGCCCGGACCTTAAGGTACCTCTGCCCCTTCCTTTAGCTTCCTTAGCTTTCACTCACGGATTAAGACAACCGAACATCGATTTCTTAGTGCATCTTAAGCTCTTAATCCCTTGTTGCCGAACGGCCCCAATGGGTTTAGGATATGAAGATAAGCCACAAACTTAGGCACAATACCTTGCCATGAAAGTGGGTTGTACCTACCACAGGATAAGCCCCCTCACTAGGTATAAAATTCGGTAGAAAGTAGGATCTATGGAGATGCTAGTTGGTATTATGGTAAACCCATTATTAGCCCTACCCAACCTTTGAGTTTTTGTTTAGGTCATTTAGGTACCTCGTTGAATTAGGTTTAGTTGAGTTGTTGATTTCCATAACTTAGGGTGGATTAGAGAATCGAACTTGTGCAAACAGGGACTCCTATACTGTACTGATAGGCTGGGTGCTTGAGGCAATCTATTAGTATAGGGTTACGTTAATTTAGAAAGCTCTCAAATACACAACAATCTGGTTTAAACACTAATAAGATCAAAACTGTCAACCTGACCAGACCCAGAATGCAACCCAATATATAATCAGCTTTTCATGGCAGACAGTACCATTGGCCAAGATAGCCTTACCAGATATTGACCTAGACGTGATCTGGGAGAACTCAATTTTGGTAAAAAGGAAACTTTTCTATTTTCAAGACACCCCTTAAAAACACAATTTCTCAAGGGCTTTGTAAGCTAGTACTTCCCCGTTTCAAATGAATAAAAGATGAAATGGAAATTATTCATATTACAAATAAAATACTGCCCGCAAAAACACGTCTCTCCTAAAGAACTGGATACCAAAAACCACTCACTCACCAAAGCATCTCTCTCACCTCAAGCCTCACTTAATACCCAAGAACATGAGACTTGAAGCAAGCAAACCACACACAAGACAGCATATTATTTGAAATTGTGCATAGTATTTCAAACCAAATAATATGTAAAAGGAAGTGAAGGCAAAATATCATTACCATCAGAAATGAAATATGCCTCGCCAGCAGCTATGGGCTTACCCTCCTTACCAGGTATCTCATCTGAGAGCCTGGTACTTGCCAAAATTATTGCATGCACTAGGTTCTCGACATACACCCAGTCTGTCTTGATACTTTCATCTCCAATTTTAAAGAGCAACAGGCCTGCTTTAGCAAGAGAGAGTATTCTTGGAAGATGCCTCTCCTCACCTGGGCCATATATTGCCCCTGGTCGAATTGCACATGTGTAGAGGCATGACTCAGTTTCACTCCTACAAAGGATTTTTTTTTTTCAAAAGAAAATAAAATACATCACAGAACATTATTATGAATGAAAAATCAAAACCAGCATGATTGCTTACTTTGTTGGATTACCAAAAAAAAAAGAGTCTGCATTGCACTTTCACAATTTGAAGATAATCCATATTCACTTTGAACCAATATTGTGCCCATAGGAATTAATTTCTCATCTTATTTGACTTCCTCTTCTGTAAATTCCATTGCAATTTCTCATATTTTGTTTTCCTGTCTCTCTCTGGCTCTATTTGTGATCACTTGGGTAAAGAGAAGCAAATTGATGAAACCACAGGTTTTATGCAATGACAATGGAGGACTCAAACATTACAAATGAATTTTCAATACAAAAATATTATTCATTCATATAAAGTAGATGCTTACTCAAGACAATCAAAAATAATGTTTGCATAATGCCTATTGTACAATTTGTTATTGTTGGACTAATCGGG
The DNA here is from genome assembly GCA_964058825.1 of Carex arenaria. Classification (NCBI taxonomy): domain Eukaryota; kingdom Viridiplantae; phylum Streptophyta; class Magnoliopsida; order Poales; family Cyperaceae; genus Carex; species Carex arenaria. Next base: position 92,694 of record CAXKVW010000823.1, read on the forward strand.
TTGAACTGATATAAGGGACCCATATTGGTTTTATGTCAGCATCTTTATTTCTGATTCATGTAATTAGTGAAACTTACCCACAACAAATGGTACATCATTGTCACCCAACGGACAAATAACCAAAGCATCATAAACTACCACGACAAATGCTAAAAGGTAAAAATAAATAAGACAAATGAAACTTTTACTTGGATGGCCGGCCATTGCTCTTTAGTACCAACTGCTCGGCAACAGACTTGGTACGGCCATACGGGTCAACATGAGCATCAATTGGAAAATAATCCATGGATTCATCACCATTTACAATCTTCTGACCACCAAAAACCACATTGTATGTGCTAACATAGACAAGCATCTTGACACCTGCCTCATGGCATGCATCCAATACATTGCATGTGCCTTTTATGTTAACATTTTCAACCCGCCTAGTCTGTACCATTTCCTTTCCTGACATACCAAATGAAGCCAGGTGGAACACACAGTCGACACCACTAAAGGCTCTCTCGACATTGTCCTTGCTGATCACATCACCTGTCCAAAATTGGAAATCTAGAAACAGTGAGGTCTCAATTTAGATCCTAATTTAGCTTGTTTTGTTTTGGAATATTCCAGGGGACAATTAAGAATATGAAAAGTGACAATACATTTTGTGCAAAAAAGGACCCAAATTAGAGAACTAGACTAGTAATGCAACAAATACATAAGCTAGTTATGTCATTGTACTCAAATACACAAAATCAATACAAGATTATATCTTTCTTATATCCTATTACTGTCACCATTGTGTGTGTAATTGCTGTGAACCAAGCCTTGTTCTTAGAGGCAATAATTCGAGCACAATGTTAATTAGAAATGAACCGTGCTGATCAACTCAATTCCAGGTCAAGAAATAGAACCAACACATACACCTTTGAAATAAGAGAAGCGAGAGAACTAGACAAGGCACGTACCATGGATACATCTGACACCGGCGTCGAGGAGAATTGGAGCCCACGGCGAGGACCGTCGGAGGTCGAAGGACCGCACCTCGGCTGCCCCCCGGCGTATGAGCTCGAGGCACAGTGTCGCTCCGACGTAGCCCATCCCTCCTGTCACCACGAACCTCATCCCTTCTACCCCTCTCATCTCTCTCTCTCTAGATAGGAAGTTGGGAACTGAAGGTGGTGTGTGTGTGAATTGTCAAGTGTTGGAGCCTTTTTGTTATTTCGATCTCCCTTGTCTGACATCAGTAAAACTGCGACAATAGATGGAATTCATATTTCCTAAAGTAACTCACATTTTGAGTTTAGATCCTTTCCGTCAGATCTGTTTTGGCACGAATATTAGAGAAGTCTCGTGCATGCCATCTCTGACCGGATTGGTCCAGATTCTGATCGTACGATCCGGATCTAAACTCAAATTTTGAGTTACTTTAAAAGATTCGACTCCGTTATTGGTCCATGTACTGGGTTCGGTTCCTTGGGTGCGTATCCTCTGAGATATCTCAATTTTTGCGTGACCGACGTGTCCGGTGTCTATTCGGGGAAACGTAGGGGGCCAGTATTATTTGATCTTTGAGATTCGTGTCGAACATATTTAAACGATTGGAATATTCCAAAAAGTCACGCAAAGTTTGAGATATCTCAGAGGATGCGAATTCCGGTTCCTTGGGGGTAGTACGGTATCCATTGATTGACCATCCTGGCGGGTGTATAGATATGGACGAATATTTAGATCGAACGGTTCGAATCCAGCTTGACGGGTCGTAAGGTCAAGATTGTTTGGGATGATACAACGATATCCGAACAATTTATGAGGAAACCAGCTCCTATATCTTTGGCGTGCGCCGATTATTTGATTGTGATCACTGATCAGTATTACTGTATAAGTGTATAGCCTTACAGTTCGCTTCTCTACGTCACAGTGATAAATCAATTATTTGGATTCAGTTCGGCAAAGTCAAAAATTCATGATTCGGAAATAATTCGGATATAATTCGGGAATTATTCGGTATTATCCGGATCAGATATCTCAGTTCTGTAAGAGAGCAAAAATAAAAAAATAAAATTCTGGGTAAAATTTGGAAATAATTCGTAAAATTCGCGAATTATTTGGGAATTATTCAGTCAACCGAATAATTCGGCGTTCGGTTCGGCATCACCAAAAAACCAAATAATTCATGAATAATTCGGGTATTATTCACGAATCTTGTCACTATGCTCAACGTTACTAGACAGTGTACAATACACCGAGCTGTTACTGTACAGTGTACAGTACTCCGAGCTGTGAAGGGTAAAGATGCAAAAATAATAAAAATAAATAAATAATTTTATATCATCAAACAATGTTTAATTAAGTCTAAATAATAAAATAAAAAACTTAGGTTTTAAATTAATAGAGTTACACCACCGCCACTGGATAGCTCCAGTAATGATTAAACAGAAGCGCAGCACACGTACAAGTTTCCAAAGACGAGTAGTTGAGAATATTAATGTAACAATGATATATTCTGTTAACTTGACTTGTATTTTATCTTGTGACACAAAAAATTTGTTAGGAGATTCTCTTATCAGTTTCAAGAAGGACGAATAGGATGTAACTCCTTTGTGTGGACAAGGGATGATCCAATATGACGAACATGTTATTGGTACCACTGGGAATAAAGTGTAGTTCATAGGATGAAGCCTAAAACTGTTGTCTAAATGCTTTTGTTATCATTAGGTTTTTGAAAGTTCATATGTTATTTGTTTAGCTATATGGTTAGCTATGCTTAGTTTGGTTTTTTGGTTTGTAATGCCTTATTATAGTTGTTTGTTTTTTGCTGGTACCAGAGAGATGGTACGGATCTGAATATTGTAATGGTTTCTAGTTTAATGGAAATCGGTGGAATCCCACTTCTTTCAAAAAAAAAAAAAAAAAATTATTCTGTTAGGCAGTTAATGATTTCTGTAATTACATTTCAGTTAGGCAGTTACTAACAGAAATACTGTTGTAATTGAGGCAAGGTATATGGAATACAAGAATACAAGATTGATTCATTTCTCTTTCTGTCTCTATTTCACTTCGTCATATATATAAATTGAACCGAGATTGGTCCATCACGGGCATCGAAACTAATCCGGTCCAGTGCGTATGAAAATTAAACAAGTCTATATGTTGTATGGGCTTTTGTGGGCTCAGATCCCCATTCAAAGGCTGATAAATTATTTGTGGGCTCGTCACAAATAATAATTAATGGATTGCTAGGAAAGAAGCTTACGCTAAAGCGAGGTGTTAGACAAGGCAACCCGTTATCACCACTACTCTTTATAATAGTTATGGATTTTATATCGAGATGGTTCAAAAAGTTAGTTCACAACGGAGCAATGCGAATGCCAATTCAAGATATGAAAGCCTGGTTATTATACGCTGACGATGCCTTATTCTTCGTCAAGCCGGAACCACAACAAGTGCAAGTGCTAAAAATTGCTTTTATAGCTTTCGAGGCGATCTCAAGATTATCAATCAACATGAACAAGTCTGAATTGGTGGTAGCGCAACCCCACACACAGCAGCAGGCACAGGACTTAGCGGCAATGCTAGGATGCAAACTCGGCTCATTCCCCTTCACCTATCTTGGACTACCTTTATCCAACAAAAAACTAAATAAGGCAGCTTATGTACCGTTAATACAAAGATTCAATAAAAGACTTGCAGGTTGGGCGGCCGAACAACTCTCAATAGCAGGAAGACTAGTATTGTTGAATGCGGTCTTATCCTCGCTGCCGGTATACTACATGTCATGCTTAAAACTCCCGGATTGGACAATCAAAACGATAGACAAGATCAGACGCAAATTCCTATGGCATGGGGTGACTCAAGAAACAAAAAAAATCAACCTGGTGGAGTGGGACCTTGTATGTACTCCAAAGAAGCTGGGAGGACTCGGGGTAACAGATCTCAAGATATTCAACCAAGCCATGTTGATGAAGCACTACTGGCAGTGGACAAAACCGCAATTGAGCCTATGCAAAGCACTGTGGGCACACACAGGTATAGACGATAGAGCATTGCCAAACATAGACCTATTCTCAAAAACGCTGAAGCAGATCATAAAATTTTGTAGGATATCAATTCAAAGAAATCAGGGTGATGGTACCACAATTAATTACTGGGAGGAAGATTGGGGCATCGGAATAATCAAAGACTGGTACCCGATATTATACACATTTGCACTAGATGACACACAGACATTGGCCGAAGTTGGGCAGATGGACACCCTAGATGAAGCATTCAGGCAAAATCTATCAGAGGAAGGAATGGACCAGCTTCATGTTCTAAAACAGCAAGTGCAGAACATAACAGCACAGCAACAAACCAGACAGGAACCGACATGGAAATGGTCAGGGAATGGGGAATTCTCAGTTAAAACTGCATACTTTGCTATGAAGAATACCCCTATGATAAGGACACACATCAACAGGATATGGGCATTGCGCGCCCCACCAAGATTCAGGATTTTTGGTTGGCTAGCACTGCTAAATAGAGTACTAACACTTGACAACTTGAAAAAAAGAGGGATATGCATAGTGAACAGATGCAGCATGTGCAGGCAGGAGTCTGAATCGGTGACACACCTATTGGAAACCTGTATAGTGGCACAAACACTCCATGACAGAGTAGCCACACAGCTACAAACCACACTGCCAAAACTTGCGCAATTGACGGGTACACAACACACTTTAAGGGAAAAATCCATATCACTGATCACCCATTTCATAATCTGGAGAGAGAGGTGCCAAAGGATATTCAAAGGAAAAGACAGCACAATTGAGGAACTGATAAGCCAAATCATAACACAGTGCATGTACAGCTTACAACAACCAAGAATATAGGGCATGCCATCCCTACTGGATCTTCATCGTTATGGGCTGTCTCTTACTAATACTTCTTGTTCTTGTTTTTGTTTTCTGTTTTTCTGTTTTTCTGTTTTTCTTCTTTCCTGTTTATTTGCTATTATTTATTTTGCACAAGCTGAATCATACCTTGTGATCAGCCTTGTATTGTTTTCTTTCTCAGTTCTTACATACTCTTGTAATGAACTACTTTATTAATCAAATGGGGGCCTGACCTCTATTTTTACTCAAAAAAAAATAAATCCTTTTAACGGTTGAAAGCTCCCTCAAAAATCAGAAGTCTTTTGTCTTTGCAATTGTATAACACCAGAATTAAAACATGCTTTAGCCGTTGATTTTTCCATGAAAAGTTGCTTTTCTTTTTTACAGTTAGTCTTGATCCAGCACTTATACAAGGTCTACATGAAGAGGTACATGTAAACTATAGAACATCACTAAGTATAAATTATCATATATATTTGTAATTGTATCTAGGTCCCTCAAAAACCTTTGCTAAACTTCATTTGTTTAATTTCTAAAATCTGCTACAAATATATATGAACCTTAATATATAGTAGATAAAGAAAATGAAACAAACAATCAATCCCACAGAAGTTTTCATCCTAGAACTTTCTCCCTTAAAATTACTAAAATTGCTCTCTGTCTCTCTCTCTCTATATATATATACTAGTATCGTGCCCGTGCGTTGCAACGGGAACATATTATAAGATTGAATAGAATATAAAGAGACATTTTTATTTGACATTCACACAAAATTAAGAAAAAATATATTCAAATGAAAATAAAAGACACAAATGAAAGAAAAAAAATTCAAACAATAAATAACAATAAAAGAAATAACAACAAATGAAAAAAAATGATCAAATATAACATGAAAAAAGTCCTTGAAGTATCATTACCAGTGTGACCCTCTTTAATGTAGTCAAATAGTTATGAAAATGAACAAACAAAATATGAAAAGTAGATTATAATTGTTCAAATTGAAAACATATAATAAAATAATAAAATGTTAAATTAATGTGGTTCATATCTTATTTCTCGCGTAAGTACAACAATATAAATGCTTGTTCACAAAACTATTAAGTATAACTATCACCTAGAAAGTAAATGTATTATAACCCTAGAGTAAAACTTAACTTACATCTTTCAAAGTGGATTAAGACTCATAATTTAAATTATTATTCAAATCAGCCCCTCTTACATCAAAAACATGTACCACTAAGCAATGAAGAAACTGGTACCACTCCAATTTAAAAACTATTAAATTGAACTTATAAGTTTCACTGCACAATGCTTCTCGTCTTGTGTTGGCCGTGTAGTTGGAAAATTTAACACAAAACACAATACGATTTAATATCTAATTTTCTCCACAAAAAAGACAAGTCATTAAATGATTCAAATAGTTAGAGGAGAAATAATTTGTAAATAAACAAAATTGGGAAAAATATGATTAAATGATTCAACTAAGGATTTTCTCTACATATATATTCTTGATGAAACTTCATTTTCTCTCCAAATCAGAAATATATAATTATTTCCATTAGCACAAAATATGTTCTTCGTCTTTTCTCAAATATACAGTAGCCCTAATAAAGATTAGTTCTCTTCTTAACACAATGAATATAGCATATCATAAAAATAATTTTCTCTACAGATTCAGAAATATTGAATAATTTTCATTTTCATCAATGTTATCAAAACTGGGCCGGACATCGACCCGATAAAGCCTCGGTTCAATAGTTTACTGGTCGGACCGATAGATCAACTGGTTCAACCGTTGATTTTTTAAACATTTAAAATAAAAATGTTACGTATATGTATTTCTGTCGGATACTTAGGCAAGTAAAAAATGTTACGTGTATTGTTTTAGTGTGTTTCATGTATCATGGTACAAACTTAACAAGTTTACTATGTCTTTATTACTTAAAATTTTATGAAGTTCGTAGAATGTGTCAATTATATTAGGGTAATTCAGACTATGATATATTCTGTGCAAATGAGGCAAATATATCATCTATTATTTGTATGTTTTGATTGTTTCCAACAATATAAGGCACTCCAGAAAAGATCTAGAGGAGAAATAATTTGTAAATAAACAAAATTGGGAAAAATATAATTAAATGATTCAAATAAGGATTTTCTCTACATATATATTCTTGATGAAACTTCACTTTCTCTCCAAATCAGAAATATATAATTATTTCCATCAGCACAAAATATGTTCTTCGTCTTTTCTCAAATATACAGTAGCCCTAATAAAGATTAGTTCTCTTCTTGACACAATGAATATAGCATATCATAAAAATAATTTTCTCTACAGATTCAGAAATATTGAATAATTTTCATTTTTATCAATGTTATCAAAACTGGGTCGGACATCGACCCGATAAAGCCTCGGTTCAATAGTTTACTGGTCGGACCGATAGATCAACTGGTTCAAGCGTTGATTTTTTTAAACATTTAAAATAAAAATGTTACGTATATGTATTTCTGTCGGATACTTAGACAAGTAAAAAATGTTACGTGTATTGTTTTATTGTGTTTCATGTATCATGGTACAAACTTAACAAGTTTACTATGTCTTTATTACTTAAAATTTTATGAAGTTAGTAGAATGTGTCAATTATATTAGGGTAATTCAGACTATGATATATTCTGTGCAAATGAGACAAATATATCATCTATTATTTGTATGTTTTGATTGTTTCCAACAATATAAGGCACTCCAGAAACCAACCTATAAGCAAATGAGGAAAAGATCTAGCTAATTATTTGCATGCTCTAATTTGTTTCCAATTATACAAGAGAGGAGAAGGAAATGATCTAAAAGTAAACGATATTTCTGGAGAGACACTTCCATAATTTAAGGAATTTGATTGAACCAGGTTGTTTTCTAAACGGATAATAATTTTTTAATTGTGACAAACTATATAGTAATATGTGTGGCGAGTGTATTTGTAACTAAATTTAGATTTCTATACATAAAACATATATATTTAATCAAAAGAAGACATATTATGTGATTGGAGGGCTGATATTAAATCCAAAAATTCATATTTTAATCTCAGCCGTTGGCGGATCAGGACAACTACGTGCATTATATAAGAATGGAGATACCAAGTTAATTAATTAACCTATCAAGTTTAATTTCCATCCTCCAAATTTTTCTGTTTCTCCTAGACACCATCTTTCATATTGTTTTCCCTATAAGTCCTCTCTTTGTAAACTTTCCAGTAATTCCTTGTATATGTCGACCGGTTCCGGGCTTTTTTTGACAACTTTGCATTCGCTCCGGTAAACAGCATCTCCCTTGCATCTGATCAGATCTCTCAAATAATCCCCAGAGGAACTGCAACATGCCTCAGTGTTCTCCCAGGCATCTCTACTCAACTCTCCATGATATCCATCTCCACACAAAGCATCCCCTTGATCAATCAAGCATATAAAATCTGACGAGTCATCTTTCTCATCTTCCTCGATTTTCCTCGTCCGGTCCTTCCTCACATACTTGGATATATCGTTGCCGACCGATGCCTTTAATTGGCAATATGTTTCCTCAGTGGCGTCGTCGAGTGTATCTTCTCGATAAAAGTAGAGTACCAAAGTGAACATATATTCCAGTTCTTCTCCGGTTCCACATGAAAATTTGTCGAGATCCAAATTCTTTATTTCTCTGAACACGGTTTTGTGGATTATGTCTCCTCTCAAGCCTATTGCTGTTGGTCTGTAATGAAATATAAGATAACAAAAAATAAAAATAAACGTTCTTCTCAAAAAGAAAAAAAAAATCCCAATATAAAGTATAAACTATAGCTAGTTGCCAACTTTGATGGAAAGGATACACAAACTTTCTACCAGATATATTTGCTTAATTATGAAAATAAGTAATACCAGAAATAGCTAGGCGCTGATGTTAATGAGAGAAGCAAAACATGATCCATCGTGAAAATAAGTAATTCCAAATATTTCAGTGCTTCTTTTGTCAAACGAGACAAATAAGGTTGATAAGAAATTAGGTTGTCAGAATTAATAAATCTGATTCAACCTCCTTTTGCAATATCTATATTTACAAAGTGTCAAGAAAAATTATCTCCGAATTGCTCAACCAATACAAGCACGTACCTGATATAAAACATGTTTCCTACAACTAGGGGATCGATAAAATATTCGAGAGCACCAAGGAATGCCAGATATGACTTCAAATGCAACCCATCTACACGCGGGTAAGGTAACCTCGGCCAAGATCTTTTCTTACTCTTCAAATTCCAATCTTTTTCCGGCTTGCCAATAAACCTATACTCTCTCCATTGCACCGATACTGTACCGGGCAGAGAATCTGTACTGGCAGGGCCTGGTACGATAGGGGAGAAATGGATGGAGGTCATGATAGGCTCGAGTTGGTTGTGGTTAAAGATGGGTGTTGAGGTGGCCGTGTGCCACAGACATAATTTGCGACACTTTATCTTCTTAGTCTCCTGTGGCGTGAGATGAGAATAATACATGGCTAGTGAGACTGTGATAGAAGGGGGGCCAGAGAGAGAGAGAGAGAGAGAGAGAGATTGAAAGGATCGGTGGGAACTGGGAAGAGGGAATGAGAGAGAGAGGGGACAGGGGTTTTGGGGTTTTTGAATCTTTGCTAATTCTTGATTAAAAGAGCAATATTTGGCTAGATATATATATATAGACACGGTGCAAAATAAGATATTAGAACTTCAGAAAAATTATTCAGACAAATAGATACTTAGGGTATGTTTGGATGCACAAAAATAGCTGCTGTTCTTATAATAGTATTGCTATTCAGAATAAAGTGCATCCAAACGAAAAATAGAACTATTCGAAATAGCTACTCTTCTTAAAATAGCATTGCTATTCGCTATTCTTACAAAAACATGAAATAGCATTTGTTGCTTTCAATATTAATACTAATCTAATATTTAAACTAATTATATTACATTTAATATTTAAATTAATATTATATTGTACTTATATTTAATCTAATATTTTATTTAATACTAATATAATATTTAAAATAATATTATATTACATTTAATAATTAAATTAATATTACATTGTATTATATTTAAACTAATATTTTATTCAATACTAATCTAATATTTAAAATAATATTATATTATATTTAATATTTAAACTAATATTATATTACATTTAATCTAATATTTTATTTAATACTAATCTAATTTTTAAATTAATATTATATTATATTTAATATTTAAACTAATATTATATTACATTTAATATTTAAAATAATATTATATTACATTTAATATTTAAAATAATATTATATTACATTTAATCTAATATTTTATTAATACTAATCTAATATTTAAAATTATATTATATTACATTCAATATTTAAACTAATATTATATTACATTAATCTAATATTTTATTTAATACTAATCTAATATTTAAAATAATATTATATTACATTTAATCTAATATTTTATTTAATACTAATCTAATTTTTAAAATAATATTATATTACATTTAATATTTAAACTAATATTATATTATATTTAATATTTAAACTAATATTATATTATATTTAATATAATATTTTATTTAATACTAATTAATCTAATATTTAAAATAATATTATATTATATTTAATATTTGAATTAATATTATATTGTATTATATTTAATCTTACACATAAATTATTAAATAGTAACTATTCCCTCCAAACTCTATTCCAAATATGCAATCCAAATAACTTTTTCACTGTTCTGAATAGCACTTTTCTTAAACAGTAGCTATTTTTATTTACTATTTTAAACAGTAGCTATTCTAGCTATTTTAGAGTTCATTTAAACGTACCCTTAATGAATTGTACACCGGGTTTATAAGAGCTTGTATTGGTGATAGAATTCCTCCGCAATTTAAGCTCTTCTCCAGTTCTAAAAGATTCAACTAAGTCTGAGCCTCTGAGGCTAATCTAGAACCGTAAACGGAGAAGTCATAATGGAGTAACACCATTATCTTTTTCCTTCTTTATTACAAACTGAGGTGAACTTGTTCTAGAACTTCAAAAATATTATTCAGACAGATAGATAATTAATTGTACACCGGGTTTTTAAGAGCTTCTAATGTAATATTGGTGATCGAATTTCTTTGCAAAGCCCTTCTCTAGTTCTAATGGATTCAACTGAGTCTTAGGACTCAAGTGACCATTTTTTTTTTTTGGTTCCTTCAACTGACCATCATAATGGACAAACACCATTATCTTCTTCTTTTTTTCCTTTCTATTAGAAACTGATAAATTGTCAAAAAGGAAAAAAAAAAAGATAATCGCCGATTAATTGTCCATTATATAGAAAAAAAAAAGTTATATGAACTTACAACTATATAGACAAACGCAATCGAACAAATTTACTCGTCGAGAACAAATTGTTGTGGGACCCTTATAATAAGGAGACCACAATATTTAGTAGGGAGTAACATGCACATTAACTGAAAATTTTGTAAAATATATCAAATCGATTTGAACTGCTGCAAATAGGAGACATAAATCATATATAACTATGCTTGTATAATTAATCATCTCCTTCAAAATTCCAGGTACCTTACAGAGACAAAAATTGTCTTCTTTAATTTTCTTCCCCTTTTCCAAACAAAAAAAAGTTAAGAGTATATTTTAGAAATACGTTTGCAAAACTTTAAAAGTAATTGGGAGCGAAATTATATATATCCTTAACCGCTTTCTAATTCAAGTTCAAAGATCACCTTTTTAAGTTAACCCTACTTTAGTTCTGTGCTGTTAAAGCAACTTTAATAATGGTGCAGGAAGAGATACCACTCCCGGTACTGAGTATAAAGTTTGGACCTACTGATCAAATTAATGTCAATAGATTTAATGGGATGATTTTATTTTTTTTCAATGTCAAAATAGAAACTAAGACATAAAGCTAATAAAGTACTACAGTTCTTAAGCAAGTGGCTATATCAGATCCAAAATGATTAAATGACACAACCAAAACAAACAATTCATAACAACAATTACACCACAGCGGATTGGAATGATTTCTATATATAGTTCAAAACTTTTTAATTTGTATGCGTTTGGTTGATGTTCAATGAATCAATTTAGAGCTATGAATGTTTTGTATTAGAGTGATAGTTTTGTAGGATTTACTTGATAACTTGAATTTCAATATTGTAGATGTATGTATGAATTGGGGTTATATATGATACTAAGAGGTAAATGCATGCTTGCTTCATATATATATATATCCAAGAAGATCTAATAAAATTTGTTAACCAGCAATATTCACCAAGGCAACCCATTTTTCGAGTTTACAGAACAGCAGGTGCATGCATTAATATACAACAACGCCAATTTGCAAAAATTATTATTATTTTATACAGACACAAACATAGCATAAAACCAAAAAATCTGCTACATAAATCTTAATCCCTGTTACCTCAAACTCTCAATACATACCTAATAAAATGTTCTCCCTTCAAATTAGAGAAATGGCTAAATATATATAGCAAGTAAACCCATCAAGTTCCATCCTCCCAAGTTTTCTGTTTCATCATGTCACCATGCCCCATCTTTCATGAAATTTTCTCCCTTTAAATTTTCTATTTTCTGATCATCAATCAAGGATATAAAATCTGACGAGTCATCTTTCTCATCTTCCTCGATTTTCCTCGTCCCGTCCTTCCTCACATACTTGGATATATCGTTGCCGACCGATGCCTTTAATTGGCAATATGTTTCCTCAGAGGCGGCGTCGAGCGTATCTTCTCGGTAGAAGTAGAGCACCAAATTGGCCATATGATCCAGTTCTTCTCCGGGTCCACATGAAAATTTGTCGAGATCCAAATTCTTTATTTCTCTTAACACGGTTT
>CAXKVW010000824.1:0-35108 GCA_964058825.1 Carex arenaria
ATCTTCCCCTCTGTCTGTCCACATATAGCATATATATGTTATACTATTTTTTTTTTAAAGTAGCCACATTAACCGATATATAGATTAGACTAATTATACTTGAACAGTTAGTTGTCTAAATAAATATAAAACCTAAATAAATAAGCTTATATTAATTCGTACTATGGTACTAGTGTATATCAATTATAATTCAGGACCCTTTAATATAAAAAGAAAAGAAAAAGAAAAGGATAAGAAAGAATAATTGTTATCTTTCTTAACTGGTTTAGAGATAGCATATATCTTCTTAACTGTTTGAGCAAGATATATTCATGTTAATTTAAATTTCTTTTGTTTGCGGTTTGATTGACTAGTGTACCATATGGTGAAATTCTTGCTATTTCAAATTGTGGCCGTTAGCACTTCTGTATCATTTGTATGCATTGCTAAATAAGAAAGTGTAGGTTATTTTTCACAAACCACTTTGGATTTTTCCTAAATGGGGTGCTATAAATTAACAATGCGGCTATTAGCGGTTGAGACATATGGTCTCTATGTGAGAGATCATGGGTTTGAAACTCAGATGGAAGAAATCTTTTGTTGTAATAACAAAGATATTAAATAGTTGGATGACTTGATCTCCAACTTTTATATAAAAAAAAAAAAAACAACGCTGCAATTCTACTTGAATTATTATAATTTATTTAGCAAGAGAATACCTTGAATTTGGGTAAGGATATTAACAGCGTTGATTTCTTGACGCAGTGCACATGTCAAATGCCTTTTCATTTTAACTCTATTTTATGTGCGTTGCATCAAGCTAAATCAGCATTGTTAATATCCTTACGACTTGAATTCATTTTCCCAAGTAAAAAGAATTTATTTCATAATGAATGCATGCGTTTACATCATACAAAGTTCTCTTGTACTTGTTACGTCAATTTGAGTTATTAAACTAACCCAAATCAAAATATTGCCTGATACATTGTCATTGGCACCTTCAACGGAATAACAGTAAAAATATTATTCATCTTTTCCATCATAGCAATATCGAAACACACAGGAGAAGTCTTTCAATTCATGTCCATCCTCACATAACTTCTGGTATCTATAGGATAGGAAAGATCAATTCATTTTTTTTCATGAACAAAGTAAAGGAGAAACATTCCTATATACAGATCCAAAGCATGAGAAATTTGGTGTTTACCGGTTTTTTCCTACATATTTCTTTTCCTTTTTTTTGTCGCTAAAAAGTTTAAAAATCTGTACCATTTCATTACCATTGTTTTTCTTTTTCTCAATTTCTTATCTAGTGGTGGTTAGTTCAGGAATTTTAGAAGAAGGATAAATTGGGAAACAAAGGCAGTACAGGGGAATTTCTTGTTTGTTGTACTGGCATCTGAAATCTTTATCCTTTTTACTATTTTTAACTTGCATAAATGTGATGTTTTAAAGTTTAAAGAGTAATCTGAGAGTATCTTTTTATAAAAAGGTATCTATCTTACATATTATAAGCATCAGCAGTTAGAGGGAAATTTCGACCAACCTCGGCCACTGAAGCTGTGGCCAATCCCAAGTCTTTTGCCTGAATTAAATCCAATATTAAAATGTCAAAAAAGTAAAGCACTCAGTTGCATAAATACTTCTTTAAAGAAAGCTTTCGTGCATCACTACCATGAGTTTAGATGTAAAGCCACCCTCATAATTCCTTGATGAAGGTACTCCTTGCATTACTCCTGGTACTGGGTTGTAAGAGTCGCTACCAAAAGTGGAAAAAGTACGAAGTAAATAAACAACCTAAAAACAATTAAAACCAACTGATTTGATTTAAAACCTGTATTTGATAATTTCATTGTTGATTTGTGAAATAGCTAAAAGTTTCCATTCCGATTGGCTACAAATTATTCATTTTCTTCTGTTATTATCTGTCATGTTGTTGTTTAATTGCTACATTCATTGTTATTGCCCTATATGGCCGCTTATAATACTTAAAGGTTAGTGCCAGTATGTCCTGACCCAATGTTACTAGCACTAAAAAAACATTTACCATATTTAAAGAAGGCGGAATAAAGGTGCAAATCGTCAGTTTTTATTCTTCATTTGGGTCAATCGACTAGTTTGCAAGCAATACCAATTTATAACAAAATATTTAACTAAATTGCCCTTGAAATGAGAAAAATTGCATCTGAACTTGATCAACTGATCATAAGTTCAATTTAGGATCCCTCCCTAGAGGATAAAGAGGGTTGATTATTATTTATATGACAAATTTTAGCTCATCTTCTATCACACTATCGTAATGATATGGTGTTACACACAAATACAAGTAAATACTATTTGTTAATATGTTAAAGACATTGGTGTTCTTAGCACCAAAATCAAAGAAAAGGAAGAATAGAACGGTTATACCTACTCCAGCAACGGGCGCTTGATGAATTGAACACATTTGTCAAAACACTTGCTTCGACTCCTAGGCTTTGACCAAGAGAAAGAGCTTCTGACACACCGATCATACTTATAGCCATTGCCAGATTGTTACATATCTTTGCCACCTGGAAAAGAATGAAACTAAGGCTTACATTTGAGTTTTATTTATGGAGGAATTTCATGTATGCCTAAATAAATCTCGAAATTATGTATCCCCCCTCTAAAATTCATAATATAATATTTACCCTTCTAAATTTCAGGGACTCATAGATTTACACAATTTATTGACTTTTCTTTTTAAAACTCACTTTAAATTAATAAAGTACCCATTTTATCCTTTATTACAAATAATAAAAAAAAAATGTAGCCTATCTAAGAGAAATGTTTAGTTTTCTAATTGGTCGATTTTGAGAGCAAAAGGTTAATTTTCTTACTTGTAACACACACAATCATATGCGTAAATGCCACTGTGTATGCATCACAAGTAGATAAATGAACCATTTGTCCTTGAAAACTGATCAGTTAGAAGACGGTACACTGACTAAATTTTTATTTTAATAAAAGGGTAAAATGAGTATTTTATAAAATTAAAATGAGTTTTAATAGAATATCAATAAATTGGGTAAATTAGTGGGGTTTTGAAATTTAGAAGGGTAAATCTGATATTATGAATTTTAGGGAGGGAAATACATAATTTTCGTTGTTTTTGAGGGGTATACATGAAATCCCCCCTTTATTTATTTGCAGAACTATACATTGATGTTGTTATTTATAATTGTTATTCTTGAACATACTGATCCATTGCCGGGACCGCCACAGTATATCGTCCTTTTTCCCATTGCAAGAAACAATGGCTTTGCAGCTATGTATGCCTCTTCTAAGCCACCAACCTACTGATTCATGTACTGTATAAATACAAATTTCAAAAATCAGATAGAAGATAAAAATAACATAAGAGATCAATGAAAGGAGCACCATGAAGGTAAGAGTTCCAGCTTGAGCGGCTGGCACCCCTCCTGAAACAGGTGCATCCAACACTAGAGGTTTCTCTGTAAAACCTACATACATAGAAAAATAAATTATATAAAAATCATATAAAATGCAAATAAATATCATATGTTAATGTAAACAGCTTTTTGTACCAGTACTGGTATACCAGCGCAGAAAGTTAGGGCTTTGAACTTTATTATATTTTTCCAATTATAGTTCTAACAATACCAGACTCTTTCTTAAGACCGGATTGGAAAATCCAAACTGAAAGAAATTAAGACGAAGCAAAAGTGACAAGTTTATTTTAATAAACTGCATTCAATATTAAAATAATTGCCTTTATTTTCTTTCAAATGGCAATTTGAAACATCTCGAGAGATCCTTCTAGAAGTTTGTGGATCAATAGTAGATGAATCAATAAATAGCCATGGCCTTACTTCAC
Source organism: Carex arenaria (assembly GCA_964058825.1). Classification (NCBI taxonomy): domain Eukaryota; kingdom Viridiplantae; phylum Streptophyta; class Magnoliopsida; order Poales; family Cyperaceae; genus Carex; species Carex arenaria. Next base: position 3,839 of record CAXKVW010000824.1, read on the forward strand.
TTTGACATAGTAAGCCATTCCTGCCAGTAAAGACCTCCATAACCTACGGAAAAAAAAAACATTCAAAAGGAAAAAAAGAAGAAGAAGATTATCATTAATAGTATAATGAAAATATAAAATCGAAAAGGTAATAATACTAGATAGTATAAGATTTGGGCACTTTGTAGCTACTGGACCAGTACTGACTTGGTGTGACCGTGTGAACCCTCTATCTCCTCTTTATTATTGTTCATTTTAAGTAGACAGAAACGCTAATGCAGATTTACAGTCTACTGCTTTTGACCACTCGGTAAAACCAGTACTACACCTTAACATTTGTGGTAAAAGAACTGTAATTATTAGTTTATTAGGGTCTACTTGAAAAAACTAGCAGCTTGTACCAGCTATTTGGTACATAATCTACTTTTAACTTTCGATTTCAATAGAAATCGGCGGGTCCCCCACTTTTATCAATAAAATAGAAAGAAGCCAGTACTACAACCCAACATATTGGTCAGGTCCTTTGTACCCATATATAGGGGCAGAGCTAGACTTTCAAATTATGGAGGTCAATCATATAAAATTTTTATGCTATGAATGGAGGCCAATTTACATTATCTACAATATTTTATTGTAAATTATATAGAAAATTACATATAAATATAAAAAATTTGAAAAAAAAAAATGAGGGTCAATTGATCTCCATAGCCTTTACTCCCTCCACCTCTGTCCATATGATCAGATATGTTACTGCTTTAAATTGGCAGATTAAAATAGGATTAGGAGGTAATATAAAAATATTCAAGAAGCCATCTTACATGAGAGGAAGAAGGAAGCATTGTAATTATAACATCGCTGGACTCGGACAGCTGGTACGGAGTTTCTGCTACTGGTATCCCCTTTTCTGAGAATTTCTTCAATGCATTCTCATTTCTGTCAAAAGGATATTATTTTCAATGCTTTCATTTTCCTTTTTTATCATAACGGTTACAAACTATTACTTGAAATCAAATGAATAAACAAAAATTAACATAAATACAGTATATTGGAATTATGAAATTGGAAAGCTACAATGAGTATATATACTTACATATCATGAACTGCAACCTTATATCCAGCTGTTATTAGATTAGTTGCCATATGAAATCCCATGTTTCCAAGCCCTATGAACCCAACCCTCTACACTTAAGATTAACAATCAGATAAAAGAGATGTATATAAAAAAATAGGAAGCAGAAGAGCTGGATGACCTCTAATTGTGGTGGAATTGTACTCGAGCTGAACTCGCGGTTGCAATTCCGGTTCATGTAACTCCAGTTACTGCAGGTCCAGTACCGGTAACTCGAGATTCCTTTCACGATACGTAATCCTCTCATGGCCATCCTCGTCTTTCTCACTCACTCTCTTTCTTTTCTCCGAGGAGATATGAGTGTTGAGTCATCGAGTGATGTGATGTCTTCATATCTTTCCAAATTTCTGTGACTTGTATGGTTTATCCAACAGTGTGCCGGATCATTTACTGGTATTTGACCCACTACATGAAGTCTGTAGATGAAAAGTAGAAATCACACGACGAGTTTGATTTATAAAATTATATGGAATCTAGCTGTAGCTCAGATCAAACGGTAGTTTTGAACTTAAAAGCTAATTTGAGTTTGATTTGTTATAAATTTAAGAAATCTTGAATTTAAATAAAGAATGAATATACAACACTTAAATCTAATCTAAATACGAATTGATTCGAGTAGTTGAGTTTATTAACAATTGAGATACAAGTAAAAAAAAAGAGATAAAATTAAAATTATACTTTTGTTTTAGATGTAAAATATTTAGATTATCCAGATCAAGTTTATATATTGGACTTATAAATTTATGAAATAAATATAACATGAGGAGGGATTCACTTACAACATTTTGGATCTTACAACATGTTACACCAATCTATTTTGCAATTTTTAAAGTCCAAACAGTCGATCCAAACCGTTCAACATGATCTCTGCATTAAAATGTACTTTGAGATCAAATTTTATATTTTTTTAATTTTTTTTACTATTTATTAAGTATTTTACAAAACAAGTATTGTTTTGTAAAATACTTATTAAATAGTAACAAATTTCAGAAAAATGTAAAATTTGGTCTCAAAGCACATTTTAATATAGAGATTATGTTGAACGGCTTGGATCGACTGTTTGGACTTTGAAAATCGCAAAACCGAATATTGTAACATGTTGTAACTTTTAAGTGTTGTAAGTGGATCCCTCCTCATATGTTATATGTATATATCGAGCTAGTCCAATTACTTAACAGTTGTGAACGAGCTAAGACTAATTTGGGGGACACTGATAACTATCCTTGCATTCCTATCTCTGCACATAACTTCCAAAACTAATATGGGAAACTGTCCCCGCACAATTTTATTTTTAATTCGTATCATTCCCACATAATTTGTAAAGTATTAATACCTATAAACGAAAGTATTTATGCATATGCATGAAAGTATACCTATGCACAAAAATATTTTAACATAAATAATTGTTTCTCTAACAAAATCTTTCAAACTGTTCCCGCATCATAAATATCTGTGGAAGACTACTCAAACTAAATAGGAGGACTATACATGTTTATAAGAATATCAATACTTAATATATGTATCATTGTGTGAAAGTTAATACGGAGACAAGCGTAGGGACTGAAAAATAGAAGACCATATTATTTCCCAACGAGTCATGTGCCATTTTCATTTGACTCTATTTTTTTATACGCATGAAATCAAAACAATGCTTAACCCGAGACAAGATACGTCGGTATTTTCTTTGGTTGTCTAATGTCTACACTCTACAGTGACTCCAGAAACTGAACTATTATACTGATACTGTTATTATTATTAGAGAGCTCCATAATTACTGCTTAAAACTATAGCATTTTCTTATGAACTACTTTTAACTATTTGTGGCACTTATCGCCTATCAATACAAAAGGCTTTGAATTCCATTTTACAGTATTTTCTTCTACATTAACCTCACAGATAATAATACAACGCACATGCTACAACTTTGACATACATTTTTTTCTGTTACATATTTTACAACTTGAAGCAGAAGAACTTGGGTCAAAATTAATTCTAAAGCCAATGATGCACACTATAATATTGATTTATTCGTGGGCTAAAAAAGAAACTATCTTCTCAAATCAATTCATAGACTTGGCAGATCTTTTTCGATTTCCCATACCATATGGTACGGTATCATACCGTATCACCTGCATTTACTGGTTGTGTCATTAGGTAAACTCAAACAGGTGGGGCCAGGGCCTCTTCAGTCCCCACCGTGTCTCCATCCCGGCTTCTATTACCAGATTCTTGTTGCTGTTGCTGTTGTTGTTGCTGTTGTTGTTGTTGAGTGAGCATCTGATTTCGCCTCGATCTCCACCTCATGCTCTCGACCAACAAGGAGTTGGTACTGATTGCAATTCCAAAACCGGTAAATGATGAAAGAAGTACAGCCAGGACTGGTGTTACCCTAAGCTAAAATTTTAATAAAAAATAAGCAATTGCAAATGAAATGAGTAGTGTGTTAGCAATCATGAAATCAAAGACATATATTAATTGTATTAAGCAATAAAATATCATGGACTGGTGCATAGATGCCGGTACTGGATTTATCAATATAGTTATGTAGTAACAGTAACCAACACAACCATGCAAGGAGATAAATTTATATACAAGTATAAATGGAAGAACATGGAAACAAATACAACAACAACAACAACAACAAAGTCTTTAGTCCCAAACAAGTTGTGGTAGGCTAGAAATGAAACCCAACATGAAAACAAATATATTAAAAGAAGGCTAACACTTCCCCAAGCTCTACTGGCATACAGGCTAAATAAGCTTGTCATATGCTATATGTGGTGGTATGTTATCCAGACCGAAAACTGAAAGGTTTTACATATAAAATTCCTTAAATGAGCATACCACATTGTAGAAGATATGAGCAAAGATGATAACCATGGCAAATTGAAATGCTGCAAACGCCCAGATATAATTCTTCTTCACTGAAAATTAAACATGCTGTCAACAAAGCAAATTCAAAAATATCTTCTAGAGTGGAAGTAACATCAAATATTTCACCAGCTTTCAATTTCACCGATTTTTCTCCTATTTGCAGTGACTACCTCTCATTTCTTGATATTTTGTACCTAGCACTTGATCTTTAGAAACAAGGTTAAGTTGAGAAACAATTGCTAGGTATACCAACCTTTTCATACTGACTCAAAATTTACTCGATGTAAATTCTGGTAGATTCCAGTGGCAAAATTAACAGTAGCATTAAACCTATATACTGTCAGGCTAATCTAACAATTTGTGTGTATGTGTGTGTGTGTGTGTGTGTGTGAGAGAGAGAGAGAGAGAGATGGTAATGTGTTACCCATGGTGGAGGCAATCATAGAAGACAGAAGCCCCAAAACACACGAGAAAGGCAAAGACACTGCTAGAGCACTTGTATCCATAGCACTAACCTATTTCATTTGAAATGTCGAAGAAATCAATATATAATTACTCCGAAATATTTTACTCGGTTAGTGTGCTTCATAGACCATCAAATAAAGTAAAGGCGGTTCTTGCATAACACCATTGATTTGACCAATTTAGCATCTCGCGATGCTAATCTAGAGTGCAATTGGCTTTTGTCAAAATTTGGAACCAGCCAAAGTGAACAGTAATGGTTAAAATGAGAAATTAACAAATTAACATTAGTACACATGAAAGAAGTAACGAATACATTATTTCTTAAACTGCCACACCAATAATGCACATATGTTTATTAAGAAAAATGACCATATGATAGGGGTGTAAGCGGAGCGGATTCGGAGCGGATAATGTTGATACCATATCCATATCCACATTTCATTGATCGGATACGGATAGTAAACGGATATCAAAATTCAAAACCAAATCCACTTTAAACGGATACGAATACGGAGCAGATAATTCACAGATACGAATTCGAATACGAATATGAAACGAATATGAAATGAATAATTATCGGATAATTGAGTCATATGAACTTTAAAATACAAATACTAATTAACAAAATTCAAATATAAAAATAAACGAACAATTTAAGTATATAAGTTATCATTCAAGTGAGCAGTAAACAAAAAATATATCCAATTTTAATAAAATAACGAATAGGTGGCTATAGCATGGCTTTAATTAATTATTTCTAATAAAGTTTAAAACTGGTCCATTCAAATTTTGTATTAAAGTCAAAGTTCTAGACTGACATAGCTATGTAGGTCCCACAAGAATTTCTTTTTCTGTATTGGCGCAACAGACAAGATTCACCAGACTTGATGTCCGGATATGTGTTAAATTATTTGTCCCACAAGAGTTACAATACCGCATCCCAAGTTCATACAAGTCTTTCGAGGCGCTAACCAGCAGCTGGAGTTTGTGAGCGGATTAGCGGCGATTTGGATCCAGATTTTCTATTCGGATAATCCGGATATCCGCTCTGTTTTCGGATCAGAAAATTTATCCGAATCCGTATCCGGAACTATTCTGCCTATTTAGAAAAATATCCGAATCATATCTGGGTATTATCCGAATCCGAATCATCCGAATTCGGATAGCAAGTGGATACGGAGCGGATTCGGAGCGGATTATCCGACTCAGTTGTCAGCCCTACCATATGACTATGTTGCTTTCCATTCTTAGTTCAGGGACCACATTCCAAATTTACTACAGTAACAGTTTAGATACATGTTTAACACAAAAAATGGATTGCATACCAGAAGTTGCTCCAAGAAGCAAAAATAAGCGAGCATGCTAACCATGATCAATATTGGCACATCCTGCCATACCCTGCTGTATCATATTTCAAAATGTAATTTAGTAAAGAAGAAAAACGAAAAAAGAGGAAAATTAGAATATACAAGTAAGATAAACATTCTGTAAGGGAACTGCTAAAAGCACATATTGTAGTGATTTTAGATATAAAATCGGCGAAGATTAGTGTTTAAGTTTTTGTGAATGAAACTTATATGTCTGCTCACCTAGACCTAGATGGAACCAACATGAAGTATGGAATCCAGAATGTTATTGTCTACAATTATGCTATTAGCGCAATACCAGATAAATAAGCATTTTTATCAGCTTTTTAGTCCTGGGGCAGGAAATGTACAATATTTTGCATTTTTAGCAGATTTTTCCTATAATGTGTAATCATCATTATCGTTTAGCAGGAAATATCAGATGGCAAATCCTGCAACCTGACAATAAGTGTATATCTTCTATTTGGGTTCTCTTTACTAATTATTTAAGACCCAGAATGATAATATTTGGTTATTATTAACTCATAACAGTTAGTACAGTATTCTATAAAAAGTTGAAAATGTTGATTTGTTAGACACTCTGGGATTATGATGCATTGATTGTTTTATTGCTGCTAAATGGTAACAAAACAAATCCCCTTTCGGTACAAACAGCCACAAACGTAAAAATCGAGAGCAAGTACCTTGTAACAAACAGAAAACATATTAAGAATAAAAATTACCTGTATCCACTGTCTTCACTTTGTTGGTTAACACCATGCCTTGACCGTCTGGTACCATTTGGCGGATTTGGTATGCGAAGCAAAGTCACCGGCAGGTTGCGAACATCTTGCCTGCATATATCACAAGTCTTGTTCCCTTTTATGCTAAACCACTTTATTGCGCACTCCTGGTGCGCTAATGCCAGCTCACCCTTGCAACTACATTCCATTTTTAGGGTTTCTCCTCCTTCAGTGAGTTCTACCATACAGATTCGGCATACTGCCTCCTCTTCTGGTATATCTTCTCCTCCATCATTGACTTCTGTACCTGACAAAAAAAATTCTATACTATCAGCTTGATGACCAATATATAGCAAATTATACAGGAACTATGTGTTGGACTGTTGGACAATCTGGTCCCTGTATTTTCTTGCTTCAATTAATACCGTAAGCTTTAATATTATCTTTTCTCTTGGCTTGTGTTGGTGAAAGCCTTTTGGAATTACTGACCATAACTTGTTAAATATATTTAAACATCAATTGAACTGAGGTAGTCCCAATAAAGTAATTAAACCAAAAATATGACAAGCTGTTCTGGACCAAAACTTGGACACTACAAGCTGGCGGTGGAAGATACCAACCATTATATCTTTGGTAATTGGTGACACATATAAGCACAACAGAGAAAATTATGGGATAAAGAAACAAAAAAGTACTCGATGGTGTTTCTTCTATATCATCAGATTGTGTGGAATTGGCATCCTCTACAGGTATGGGTCGAGGAGTAACTGGTATAATACGAACTAACCCTGAATTCATCCTTCTGATACCAGGATTTTTCACATTTCCTGGAACAGAAAATGAGCGCCTCATCTTCTTTTTCACTTCAGCCTTCCATTAAAGTTAAAAAAAAAATTAATAATAGATAAAGTTACATTTATAACCTAAAATGGTGGGTGTTGAAAAAAAAGAAAGATAACTTGGCCATCCCTTAAAATCTCCAATAATACAAAAATCCCCTTTTCTTTCTCACAAATCTGCAGAGGGAAATTTGTGCATTTAAAAGAACCATTAAGCACATGCTATCTCTCATATTTTCGTAAGTGCATGCGGGATATTTCTACCTTTACAAAGAATATCTGTTATATTTCTTATTTCCAGGTGTACAAGTATAGTGAGGTTTGATGTTTAGTATGAGAACATAGTCATTAAGCAAATAATAGAAAGAACCTTACATCAGTAACAGGAAGGTCAACAGCATGACTGTTCTTCAAAGTGGGCGCCAAATTCCCAATAGGAGTCACAGGCAAAGAGTGTGTTCTTTTAGTAGAGAAAACCCTAGTAAAAGAAAGAATCCCAGAACCCGAGGGTTTTTCTGATTTTGTACCTTCTGACGAGGGTTCTCCCGGCATTATAAGTATAGTTCTTTCTCCATCCTGACCCTCCTGAACCTCCTTACTGGACCTGCTTCTTCCTATAAAGCTCTTTGAAGAAAGGATACTTCGCAGAGATGGTTTTGCCCTTGTGGAGGATGGACGCGGGGGCAGGCCGTGTCTTAAGGAACTAGGGCTTGGTGAAATGGTGATTCTTGCAGAGGAGGGCAGATTGGCAATCTGGTTTTCTACAGTTCGATTTGGTATTTGTAAAGAGGAGAGGTTTAGTGGCTTCCGCGGGTTTAGTGCAGTAGGTGCAGTAGCTTCTGTAGTTATAGTTCTTTCCTCTGGGTCAAGTGCCTTTTGCTTTATCAAATAAATTAAACATGTAATGGATCAAATATCTTAAGAACTCAAAAAGTTATGACTAGATGGAATAACAAAAGGTTCAAATTTGAAGACTAATTCCACAAACACATTGAAATAAGAAGACTAAGTCCACTAATTCGGTATCACTCAATTTGCAATGTGTGTACTGGAGGCTTACAAACTCATGCAACAGGTACCATGTGAGAAAGGTTGTGTTTTTACTGACTCCACTGAAACTGTACACACTTTATCTCACAGCCAACCATCAATCCCCGATTGGAGATCTTTCAATCAAATCTGGAAAGCATGGTTGATACAGAAGCAAATGGATGGCAAGTTCAGAGTGTTATACAGTTCAACAGAGGACCAGTGGATTCAAAAAGCTCATCTGCAGGCAAACCAAGGGAGAATTTATGGCTGGAACAAGGAAGGAGATACGGAGACCAGATTTTAAGATTATGAATTGCTCTGATGTAATTTCTCAGAATTAAATTCCATGTTTAGAGATGGAGGATTGAGAGGTTTTGTTGAACTGACGTAGGCCTACGGGTCATGTAAGAAACCAAAAAAAAAAAAAACTGCAATGTTTCAAATATCTTAGAATGGAATTAGCATACAACAAAAGCTTTCAAATCTTATTTGCAAAGCATCTATTATAAAAAAAGACGGGTTCCCTAGACACAGAGTTATGTGACAAATTAACAACATTTATCAAATTGAAACAAAAAATGTCTTCGAACAACAAAAAAGGAAAAAAAGTTTATGAGCATGTCACTGGACATGTAAGTTATGGCCAATACCAGTATATAAGCAATAATTTCAGATCCGTAAGTCATCTCTCATCATCTTTGTAATTTTTATATCTCTAATAACTAAGTGACATCAAATCCAAACTGTTGAAACAAGATTGGCCTGATGAATAATGAAACATGCACAAATCTCATCAAATTTTTTTAAAGGTCCTGGTACACCCCAACATCTTTTAGATGCTATTCTAGAAAATTGAGTATGCGACCTTTCCTTAGAGAGATGAGGCTCATGCCACTGCACTAAGCCCGCGGTTTGGATCTCATCAATTATATTGCAAGATTTATGTAGGATATAGGTCCCATTGAATTTTGAATTTAAATCTATATGATGATTGGTAAGTTAAGTAAAATTATCAATAAAACTAATTGTTTAAGCAAGTCTTCTGTATATTTGAGTCGAATAAATAATTGACAAGTGGACAGTGACTAGAGAATAAAGTAAAAGAATTGCTACTGTAATTACTTACAGGTAAAGAATCCAAAAAGGAATTAAACTAAGGAATTCCTACCCAAATCAGATCCAAACCCCTCTGATAAAAATTCACATAAGAATCAACAATTAACGAAAAAAATTCAGAAAAAAAATAAGCACTACAGATAACTTCTCCCCATTGTATTTAAAAAACTTGGGTGAGATTTCTCGAGGAACAGTTCAAAAGGTTTTACCAGTAAAATAAAACGCGGCAATCCCCTAACCATTAAACAAAAACTCCGACCAGCTTAACAGAATTGCAATTTTAGCAGCTCTAAGAGAATTTCAATAATAAAAAAAGGTCCCATGAATTATGGAAAAAAAAAAAACCTTCTGATCACTAGAGGCTGAAGAAGAAGAACCCCCTTTCTCCATCAGCACAGTAGAACTTCGACCTGAGATTTCTAATTTGATCACGAGCAGAGTGAGAGCGAGAGAGAGAGATAGAGAGAGAGGGATGCCGCTGATCTCCGTGTCAGTGCTTTTAGTTGAGCTTGAGAAAGACGGGGCACAGTCAGTAAAGACTAAAGAATACAAGCGAAACAATGGTGATGCTTATTTTTATTAATAAAATAATAAAGGGATGGAATAATAGAGGAAAGTTCCTGTCTAGACCTGGAACAGTGGAACATAACATCCTCTGCAGTGACTCAAAAGGGAATCGTTTGAGTTAATCCATACGGATCATCCGATCAACTTTAAGATCCGTGCATATTTGCACTAATAGTAAAGGACTGTGTATTAAAATCAAACGATTGGATTGACTCCATTTAAAATCTAACGACCGAGGTAGATTAACTCAAAAGATTCTCTTAAAATCAGACGACCGAGGTACATTAACTCAAAATATTCCCTTAAAATCAGACAACCGAGGTACATTAACTAAAAAAATTCTCTTTTGAGTTAATGCAGAGAATACGTGTTCAACATGACATAACTAAGTTCACATCGAATTCGCATCCTCTAAGATATCTCATATTTTGCGTGACTTTTTGGAATACGTCAATCGTTCAAATTCGTTCTGCACGAATCTCAAAGCTCAAATAATACTAGTCCCCTTACGCTTCCCCGAGTAGGCACCAGACACGTCAGCCACGCAAAATATGAGATATCTCAGAGGATACGCCCTCGTTCAGATCCTCAGTAGTCAGTAGTAACTCAAATTTTGAGTTTAGATCCGGACCAATCCGATCTGAGATGGAATGCAGGGATTTCTTTAATATTCGTGCTTAAGTGAATCGGACGGTGCATCTAAATTGGAGTTAAGTCGGATGATATGAATTTGCTGTTTAGAAGAAGAAAAATAATCTCACGACCTGAGGATTCGTTTCGGCGCTATTCGTTTCTGAACCGTCTGATCTACAATGAATGGAACAGATTACATAAGAGGAGCTTTTTGAAAAGCATCACTTTATCTAAAATGACTGGTTTATTTTAGATCCATCACATCATGAGTCCGAATATATGAGCAAAAATGTGATCATGTTTTTCATATGGGTACGTTTGGATGAACTCTAGAATAGCTAGAATAACTACTTTTTAGAATAGTAAATAAGAATAGCTACTGTTTAAGAACAGTGCTATTCAGAACAGTAAAAAAGTTATTTGGATTGCATATTTGAAATAGAGTTTGGAGGGAATAGCTACTGTTTAATAATTTATGTGTAAGATTAAATATAATACAATATAATATTAATTCAAATATTAAATGTAATATAATATTATTTTAAATATTATATTAGTATTAAATAAAATATAATATTAGTTTAAATATTAAATGTAATATAATATTAGTTTAAATATTACATGTAATATAATATTATTTTAAATATTAGATTAGTATTAATAAAATATTAGATTAAATATAATATAATATTATTTTAAATATGAAATATAATATAATATTAGTTTAAATATTAAATATAATATAATATTATTTTAAATATTAGATTAGTATTAATAAAATGTTAGATTAAATATAACATAATATTAGTTTAAATATTAAATGTAATATAATATTAATTTGAAAATTAGATTAGTATTAAATAAAATATTAGATTAAATGTAATATAATATTATTTTAAATATTAGATTAGTATTAAATAAATATTAGATTGAATATAATATAATATTATTTTAAATATTAGATTAGTTTTCAATAAAATATTAGATTAAATATAATATAATATTAATTTTAAATATTAAATGTAATATAATATTATTTTAAATATTAAATTAGTGTTAAATAAAATATTAGATTAAATATAATATAATATTATTTTAAAAATTAGATTAGTATTAAATAAAATATTAGATTAAATATAATATAATATTAGAATAAATATAATACAATATAATATTAATTTAAATATTAAATGTAATATAATATTAGTTTAAATATTAGATTAGTATTAATGTTGAAAGCAACAAATGCTATTCCATGTTTTTGTAAGAATAGCGAATAGCAGCTATTCTCGCTATTCCGAATAGCAAAAATGTTGTTTGAATGCAAATTGCTATTCTGAATAGGAGCTATTCTTGAATAACTTGCTATTCTAGATATTCTTGCCCCATCCAAACATACCATCCAAACATACCCATGATGAATAACAGCAAATACAGCCCGTGAGCTTGAGTGCTTGACCGGAAGCTTGACTGCTTGAGTGTCATCCTAACAATATTGATATTTATCTTTATTTGTAAACGTACTTTACTATTTTAAGTTAAGTCTTAGGTCATCTGTTACAAATTTAGTTGAATATTCACTTAAAATGTTAAGTCTAAGTTCATGTTTGATTGCTCCTTAATTTAAATTTAATGAAGATTAAGTTATCCACTTTATCTTATTTTTCATATTTTATATCTCATTTGATAATTTTAAGTTATGACTTAAATTAATTCATTTGCAAGAGGAAAAAAAATGAGAAATGGATATTTATTTATAACAGTGGACTCCACAAATAGAGTAAGTGTGAAATAACTTAATCTATCTTATTTTACATCTGTTTGACACCTTAATGCGGAGCAAAGAGTTTATTAAATTTCTTATTTCACAACTAAACATGACCTCTAACATGAAAAAAAGAAGGAAAAAAACAAATTAAGTGGGAATAAGCTTTTATAAACTTCATTGTTATTAAAAAATATTATTTCATATTTATGATTATATTAATTTATTATTACACTGTTGCGTTAGTTGTATGGTATTTTGCGCTTTTTTAATTTAGTAAAATCATTGAGCAAAAATAAAATTAGTAAAATTGAATACACATCCATCAAAAACCTTTCTACTAATATTTCTCATGAAAGTTCCATTTTCTTTTTAGAGTATGGCTTAGGTGATATGAATAGCATAAGGCTTTCTGTGCTATGGTCTCAAAAACTTATCGTACAAACTTCAAATTTCGATCTAATTCGGAAAATTAGTTATATAATGAACTTTTAGAATATCAATTGTACTATTTTTTTATGATTTATGAAAAATAGTAAAAAAAAAGCCTAAAATATTAGTATTTTTCTTTTATTTGTAAGTCATTTTTTTTGTCATATTTCATAAATCATAAAAAATAGTAAATAAATTTTAAAAATAATAAAAATTAGTATTTTATAAGTCCATTATATAACTAATTTACTAAACTATTTAGATCAAAGTTTGAAATTTATACAATAGATTTTTGAGACGGCAACACGAAAAACCTTATGTTATCCATAGCACCTAAGCTTTATCCTTCTTTTTATATTTAAAATTAAATTATGAGTTGATTAAATAAGATAATGAGAAATTGACCACTTTACTTTACAAGCAGAAAGCCCTTGTTTGGTTTAAATCCATCAAGTGTGGTAGCCTCATCGGTCTTAGTAGTAAAAGAAATAAAGAATCCAAAGAACAAATATTGTGCATGTTATGGTTTAGTGTGCCCAATGATTGTCAGGAGTATTTTATAAGCACACTGCCCCGCTGTATATATATATATTTTTTTATATATTATCATGAGACAGCGAGGACGGCTTAATTACAAAGGAATGATACAATTATTTATTCATTGATTCAAATAAACATGTTCAAGGTTTTAAGTTTTAACAATGAATTATTTATGAACTTCAATCTTGACTTTTACATTAATTGTCTTTCCATCTTTGTCTGAGGGAATATTTAAGAGTGATTTAATGGGTATTAGATTAAATTAAAGACATCTTTAAAATCTTAAAGCAGATCGAATGACTATGATCATAAAGTTGTGAATGCTATGTTAAATTTGAGCATCCAAATAATTTTGTTAATTATCTTGGGTAAAATATGGATCATAAAGTTTTGAATAACTAAACCCTGCTATTTCGTCCAATCTAATATGATTTAAAATTTAATAAGCAATCATATTTAAAGTATCCGAAAAAGATATGAACACAACCATATTGATAGCTGGACTGGACAGTATATAGAATGTTACTATTTTTGTTATTCAAAGAGCTAAAAAGGAATGAACAAACATAGTTTTACAAATTACCATGTCATAAATGAGGACGGTTCAAATGCACCATGATTTTGTGCTCTAATATGCTCTATATTTTTTTTTCTTCTGTTTTTACAATCCGAACAGTCGATCCGAACCGCTCAACACGATCTTTATAATAAAATATACTTGGAGACCAAATTTTCTATTTTTCAGAATTTTTTATTATTTTTTTAGATAGGTAAAAAATTATTGTTTTAAAGAGATTTTGGAGATTTTTTTTTAAAATAAAACTCATTTTTAAAAAATTAACCAAACAAGCACCGTTCGCTCGGAAGTTATGAAAATAGCCTCTACTAATACTATGGATCAGTGTAGCACAAAACGCCTTTGCTCCACCGGTCCTGTGGATTGGTGGAAAATTTTCCCATCTAGCCACACTGTTACACACATGGCTACACAAAAAACAACCCTCCACCGATCCACATAACTGGTGGAGCTTTAAAAAATGTCTCCACTGGTCCTGTGCCAAGGTGGAGCTTTAAAAAAATGTTTTATTGAACTTTTATTTCGGATGACATAGTGTTACGGTTAAAAAAAATGATAAAGCTGACATAGCATTTTTGAACCGTAAAATAAAGCAGACAGTGTGTTACGGTTCTTTTTAATATTTTTTATTCGTTTAATATTCATAATTTCGGATGACATAGTGTTACGGTTCATATATTTTGAACCTAAAAATGCCTCCACCGGTTCTGTGGACCGGTGGAGGTTTGTTTGTAAGATCTTCCGTGACACTATGTCAGCTGGGTGGGAGAATAGCTCCACCGCTCCGCAGGACCGGTGGAGCAAGAGCATTTTGTGTTATACTGATCCTGTGGATCGGTGGAGGCTATTTTCATAACAAGCGAATGGTATTTGTTTGATTAATTTTTTTAAAATGAGTTCTATTTAAAAAAAAATCGATTTTGGACCATCCGAAAAAATGATATTGTACCTATGTAAAAAATAAATTTTTTTTTGAAGAAATATAAAATTTGATCACCAAGAAATTTTATTATGAAAATCATGTTGAGTGGTTCGGATTGATTGTTCAGAATTTGAAAACAGAGATAAATAATACGGAACATATTGAAACACAAAATCATAATGCATTTGAATCCTCCTCATCATAAACACATAAAAAATATGATTGACAATTATATATATTAACTGACGAAAATGTGATAAATATCAATCAGGCATGATAAAAAGAACATCCATTTTAGAATTATTTTTTTGGTCAAAGAATACTCTTTTAAGAAATAAGAAATTTTTTTTGGCGATATACAGTCGCAGATTTGCACAAGTTTTCTAAGCATTCAGACCGCAAGTGATAAAGCGTTCTTGTTTAGTCAACACTCCCGGCATTTTGCAAAGAAAAAAAAAGAGGAATGAAGGCTACTCCTGGTGCATATTCCAACTTACACCGTATACGAGGCTAAGATTATATGGTGATCTTGTATCTGGTGATAAAACGCAGAGTAGAACTAGGATGTTTTAATTTGATCAAATTTTTTTGTGAATTTAATTTTAAAATATATTAAATTAATTTTAAATAATGAATTCGAATTGTTGAAATCTATCTATCTATCTTATGAGTGATGCGTGATGTGTCTACATGTGAAAATTTTAAATTTTCGAATTAATTTGTTATAGGGTCAAGTGGTAAAAAAATATTCAAAAAATGAATGCATTAATTAAAATTAATTTACAAAACTTCAATTTTGACCGATGTAGACGCATTACTCGTAAGATAGACAGGTTTCAATGATTCAGATTCGTCATTTGAAACTAATCCAATATGTTTTAGAGTTGAGTTCACAAAGAAGCTCGGTGAATTTAGAAACACCCTAGTTCTACTCTAAAAACACTAATTTCATATCCCAGAAAATGTATTAAAAAAAATACAACGAGGCTACAGTACTGAACGTAACGCAAATTGCTATGTAATTTTGATCAATATCTCTGTTTACAAAATTCAAAATATCAACCTGAACCGTTTAACATGATCATCATATAAAATTGTATTTGTAGATCAAATTTATAATTTTTTACTACCTTTTTAGTTTGATAGAAAATCACTTGATCTAAAAATTTTAGATCATTCAAAGTAGTGATTTTCTAACTATTTAAAAAAATAGCAAAGAAAATTGAAAAAAATTGAAATTTAGTCCACATATTTCTTTTTATATCAAGATCACGTTAAACTGTTCACATTAACTATTGCATTTCGTAAATGAAGATATTGAATGAAAAATATAGCCTCACTCAAATTTTTATATTATTATTAAGAATAATTATTTTTCGTTCTACTAGTGAAGAACTTTTTTTGAAGCCTTCGCAGAAACTGCAAAGTCGCATTAAAAAACTTGTAAGAAGAAATTCTCGTGAGTCCCCTCGTAAAATCCGAGTCTGCATTAATGTTCCTTTTGAATTTAATTTCGGAACCGTCTAATTATAATTCGGATCAATCTGACCTACACTTGTAATACACGTGGCACTTTAAAATTCGTATTAATATATATGTAACTAACATATCGGATTTAAAGTCAAATAATATGTATTAATGCAGAATTGCAGATGATATGAATTCACAAAATCCACCCACGCATAGCTTTTTTTTCTTCTGTTAAAACAAGTCGGTGGCCGGTGTAGCTTACGCAGCTTGCATATTTTATACAGAAGGAATTCCAACATATTCTAAAAAATAATTAACATTACGTACTATTTTTTTTTATAAAATTTATAGTATTATATATAACCTTCTGAATTTCACAACCTCACAAATTTATTCAATTTATTATCCTTTTAGTTATAACGCATTTTGAATTTATAAAATTTCTCATTTTAGTCTTTATTTAAGAAAAAAATATATAGTATGTGTAGAGAAATGTTAAATTTTCTAATTATTCAGTTTGCATGGTTAAACGGTTCATTTCCATACCTACGATGCACACACAAACTCACACGCCACATGTATAAACATGAACATTTCTGTGTGTGTCACCAGTGGAAAAATGAACTGTATGCTCTCATAAACTGATTAATCGGACGACGAAACATTTTATCTTACGTGGATATTTTTCATTTTTCTAATGAGGTAGATAAATTTATGAGTTTTTAAAATTCAAAATAGTAAATATAATGTTATAGATTTTCGAAGAAAAAAAATGTAATGTCAAAGTTTTAAAGAATATACATAAAATTCTCTTATTATTTAATAATTAATTCGAGTTTCAAAAGAATGTACATAAAATTAATTATTTAATAATTAATTAGGTCTCGAAACGGTTCGCGCCAGGCCAGCCAAAGGAAGAAAGGTTGGTTTGATTTTGACACAAATACTTGTTTATTTTGGACTGAACTGTTAATTTATTGGGATGCACCAATAAGGGTCTGTTTGGCTACAATTCCGTGTGTTACTGTTCACGCGGGAAAAAAAATTCAACTGAATTTTTTTCCCCACATGAACAGTAACCTGCTGTTTACTATTCACCCGTTCCTGTGCCCATTCCCGTTCCCGGACTGCAGTCGAACAAGCCCTAATTGTTTCGCTACCTGTCTTTGCTTGTTTTAGGTAAAGAGATTTATAATCAATTTTCAAACTGCAAATTTGCAAGAGAGTAACAATGTGCTCATATGTTGGCACACTCCGCACAGTTCACAGTATCTGATCTTCTTTTTAATTTTGTTTCTTATATAAAAAAACAGTACATTCTCCCTTTTTCTTGTTTTCTTTATTGTTTCAGTTAAGCATAATTCCACATCAGAAAAAAGCTGAATGAAAGTTCTTTTCAGAACTGGACAAAAAAGTGGTTATCAATTATCATATATGGATGTGAACATTTGGTGAGATTTCTGAATTTTATATAGTTAACAATTTTTGTTACATAAACTAGGTATAGATGATATGTCTACTATCAGGGGCGGAGTCAGACTTTCGAACTATGAAGGTTAAACATATAAAATTTTTCTGTGGAGTCAGATTTTCGAATTATGGGGGTCAATATAATATAAAAATTTTCGCGGAGAATGGAGGTCATTTTTACCATTTCATGATATTTTATTATAAAATATAACAAAATTACATATTAGTAAAAAAAAAAAAAAATTAAATGGGGGTTAATTGACCCCCATTGTTACACTATAAATCCGCCTCTGTCTACTGTCTACTTCTCTTCCAAGATTTAAATTCATATAGTTATCTTCTTGCCGAAATTTTTATTAACAGGGAAAAAAATATTGACAATAGAGAAGCAGTTTTCGAAATCGATATATAAGAAAAACGTGATGGTCTGGACGTTATAGACCACGGCGTCCCATTAATCGAAAACTGATTAGCGAAACAGTGTAAAAAAAAATTGTGGACGTTATAGTTGAGAATGTCTAGAGTGTTTTTTTTTTCTCGCACTGTTTCGTTAATTAGCGGTAATATGATTTCGCTAATCGGTACGTTGTGGTTTATAACGTTCTCTATAGACCATAACGTTTTTCTTATATATCGAATTTCTGAAAACTGCTTCCCTATTGTTGATATTTTTTTTTCTAAATTTTTCTATTAATAAAAATTTCGGATCTTTTTATGTTTCAATTTCCAAATGATGCTTTGACTGATAAAACATATAAGCTTGATGCTATGGTGAATAAGAATCTTAACAGATTTTATAATAATTATAGTTACAGAACCTTAGTTGCAATTTTATACCTAATAAATTAATAAATTTAAATCCAATTAATTATTTAAACTCAATTAGTATCTTATTATGACAGAAATTCTGAATCCACCATGCACCTTGCGCATGTGTTTCCTGAACACTAGACTGTCTAAATTCTAAAAGGTCCACCAGAGAAAAAGTTCAGACAGAATTTCAATACTCATGAAAAGGACATGCAACAATATATTTATTTGTTTATTTATTTATTAAACTTATCTGTTTAATAAGGCTGTTTAGAGGGGAAATGAATCTGCTGTTATTTCATTGGGATAACAGAACCCTGTTATTTTTATCTCAGTCATTCAAAAAAATTCACACACGAATCTCAAGAAAATTTTCTTTTCATGTGCAGATCTAAACAAAGATCAATAGCTGAGATCGAAACAACAGGATCCTGTTATCACATTGGAATAACAACATATTTATTTCCTGTTTAGAGTCATCTACTCATCTTACTTCCGAAGCAAGAGAGGAGGGTCCATTGAAAGGTTGAAAAGGGATATGATGGGACTACTGGAGCCCACTTGACCGAATGAAAAATATTACCTATTATAACTTCCAATATATATCATGAGGAGGGATCAAGTTATAACAATTTTGAGTTATTACAAAGTTACAACAACAGTTTTTTTTTTTTCATTTTCAATGTTCAAATCGTCGATCCAAACCGTTCAACATGATTATCTAAATAAAATGTGCTTCCAGATCAAATTTTACATTTTTCTGAATTTTTTTACTATTTATTAAGATGGGTACAAAATTCAATGGTCTAAATTTGACTAGTTTTTGTACCCATCTTAATAAGTAGTAAAAAAATTCAGAAAAATGTAAAATTTGATCTGGAAGCACATTTAATTTAGATAATCATGTTGAACGGTTTGGATCGACGATTTGGACTTTGAAAATGAAAAAAACCGTTGTTGTAACTCTGTGGTAACTCAAAATTGTTGTAACTTGATCTCTCCTCATATATTATAGCATTGGTGCACGAATCAGTGACGAAAGACGAAATCAGGAATACATTACATTTGTATACTTGCGTTGGAATGATTGATAATTATTAATTTTATTATAAACTTCACAAGAAAAAAAAAATCCTTACTAAAAAGTAAAAGCTAGGGGTTAAAACGGTATGGATAATATCCGATTCGTATTCAATCCGTATTCAAAAACTTAGATGTGGATATTTGATATCTGAATATCCGTGTGGATAAGAATACTGATATAGTTTTACGTTTCAATTATCTGTATCCGAATAGTAGATATATACCATATATTTTGATATATTATATGAAAAAATTATATTATTCACCATTATAATTAGATAAATATTATAAATTTTAATATTTTAATATTATTTTAATAAATATCTGGTCTGATCCGAATCTGTATTCATATCTGTCTGACATATCTGATATCCACTCCGTAAGAGATATGAATATATATATTCTTACCACTATCCGCTCTGTTTTCATCCCTACTAAAAACCCACAAGCAAAACTGAGAAATGGTATCTCTGTGTCAGAGGGGCAATAATACCTATCATATCTAAAGTTTGATTTATCAGCCCCTCAGTCGTTAAATTAACCAATTACCAGACTCAATTTAAACTAACAACTTCCAATTTATGTAAATTAATTACTTGAGCATTAAATACGATAACGGAATAGTAAACTTTTCTATGGGCATCGTAGGCTCAATGATCCAACTCCCCAGCCCATACCTAGTCTGGCCCAAAATTGAGGAGCCATGGTGTACTGTGACAGTAAAATAACCAAACCAAATTTTTTTTTCGGTTTTTGAATATCCAACCGAACCGACCGAACTAAAATAACAAACCGAATTAAAACCGAACCGATTAAACCGAATTAAACTTCGGTTTGTTCAGTTGAACCGAATAGAGGAATAAATAAATAGTTTGTTTGAACCGAAAATAAATAGTTTAAAATAAATGGTTTGCTCGGTTGAACCGAATAGAGGAATTCAATCTCAAAAAACCAAAACACGTAGATTCGAAACCGAAAATGAACTAAAATAATACGCGAAATCTCAAACTAGTAATAAAATCGGTCAGTTCGGTTTATTCGGTTTTGGGAATTCAAAACCGAACCAAACCATTTAAACAGAACTATTTCATAAAATCAACCGAACCAAACTATTTAAACCGAAAAACCGAACCATTTAAACCGAAATTTTCCGGTTCGGTTTAAAACCAAATAAACCGAACCATTTGAACAACCCTTAATACTGATGTGGTTCGGAACTTTCTAGCCTGTCTTAGAAAAACCTTTCTACCAATTATAATAGGGGAGCAAAGAGTTAGATGGGTATTGGATTAAACTCTGGTTTGATATCTGCTCTGAATCGTTAGATTTGTATCGAGATTCATATATCTGGTTCACATTCACGGAGTATTATTAAGTTTTATTTTTTCACACGAATCTCAAAGCGAACCAAACAACTCAAATCGGACATTGGACCGAATTCAATCCACTGGTTTAATTGAAACGGTGGGTATTTGGCTCTGTTGTTTCTTTGTTGCTCTTTCAGCAGCATCCTAGCAGCATTCTAGAGTGCAATCAGAAATCACCAAAAAATAATGTAAGTGGATACCTCCTCTTATTCCAATTCTATCAGCCCACCTACAAGTTTTGATAATATAGAACATCCCATGCAAAATATTGCAAACATTTTGTTTACATTCTTCAGTTACAGTAATTAACCATAAGAAGAACACAGAATACAATAGAACATCTATGATAATTTTCGTAGTGAGAACACACTTTCTCCTATACCCTTCTAAATATTTAAATTTAAAATACCTTCTTTTATCTGGGAATGAATCAGGCTCCTCCTACAATAGCAAACGAGCAATGTATGTCCACAATTTTTTTTTAAGCTACCAACAGATGAATCTCGTCATCAGTACACTAAATATCTGAGCATCATATCAAATGTTTGAAAATCACTACACTTGTTCCGAAACAAATTAATATGCTTTCTCATTTTACAGTGGTGACCACAACAAGGGAAGAGAAAGGAAATAATAGCTGCAGTAGCCCCATACAAACAGTTTCACATCATTTATTAATTGTAAATATGATTTTATAAAGAACACTAGCAACCAATTTTTTTATAACAAAAAAAATATTGTTTGCAAGTATCGTAATAAAGGAACAACACGATATTCCACAACGCTTCTCTCTCTTTCAAACATAGCCAATAGACCTATATTAATTTATCTCATTTAGCACTAGAATCGAATACTTCTACACTGACCACTGTATAGTTTTATGTATAGTTTTCTTAAAATACACTTACAACCTATATATAGACTTCATATTACAAACCACATTATTAACTATTTAAAGCTTCAGCAATCAGCATCTTGCAGTAGTAGCGCAGAGGCAGAGTTCCTTTGGCAATTTTGATCCCATTACCTGTAAGGCAATAGTATGGTATTACTTCATTTGCAATTTTGACATTAGGAGTTTGTTGTGACTCACTTTGAAAGGAATTGAACGTGAAATTCAGATTTAGGTAGTAAACCTAACACGAATTGGTATTTGTCTATTTGATAATATTTGAACTTCTAATTCAGTTAGTTTGAGATCTGTGCAACCTAGAGTTCCACTCTGGTACTAAAAGTTTAGGGTTTAGGGTTTCATATTGTGCAATGTTTAGGGTTTAGGGTATAGTTTGAGATCTGTGCAACGTACCTGTTCAAACTCGAGAGATGTATAGTAAGTGCTTATATGAACATTGTAAATCACAATTTGAAACTAGATCAAGAAATTATGTGAAACTTTTGCCTCCAAATAGTATGCAGAAAATGTTACAACTTACCCATAAGATACAGGACTGGTACATGCCAGACTAATACAAGTCCTCTAGGGGACTCATTTCAGTATTCAGTTGAGCTCTGATGTTGTTTTACTTCATCTAGTACAGTAATACTGTACATGACTCATACTAAACCAGTTTGACGAGGAACGGTTATGTATTAACAGAATCAACTACCAATAGGGAACATTATATAGAACCTTCGAGATAATTTCCAATAATTGATCAGCACAATTTCAATGGTTTGATTAACAAAAGTATGTTGACATTCAGCAAACTAAACATTAAAAATCCTGATATCAAGAAAACCTCTGAACTTTGCATTGTCAAATACCTTTACCAGAAAAACTAAATCAATAGAAGAGGCTCGGGTGGATCCAGGTAGGCAACGGCCATCGGGCAGGTCTGTTGGATAAGCCAAAAAGCATGCGATCAACCACCATTTCATCCAATGAAAACCTTCTCCATTTATCCCACCCAGGACCAGCCACGTACAGGCTATTGCTCTCTCCACCCCAACTCTCTGGTTTCTCACACAAGACAGGTGCCTTTCCAGCACAATCTATAAAAATTGCAGAGTCCTGCAATCTCTTCACCTCCACCCATTCCATTCTTTTCCAATCCAGACTATATACCTCAATTTTTGCAACATGTGTCGGCAAAGGTAACCGGACTGAGGCATTTGTCCTCTTGTTGAAAAGGAAGAGCACAAGCAATAGCTGGTCGGAGGTGCACACTAGCTGCGGCCCGAAGTGCCACCTGTCGATATCATGAGGGGCATGAGGGAGCCTGAGCACATTGGTGTAGCGCACGGCATGTGTTTGATCAGAGGAGAGATGGAATTCCAAGAGCCTGCCGCAGTCGTTGAGGCCAAAGAGGCGGTTTCCGAAAGGAACTACGTGGGTGATGAACGAGATGTCAGAGGAGAAGCAGTGGCGAGTCCAGGTGGCGCCGGGAGATGACACGTGGCAGGAGAGGAATGCAAATTTGGAGAAGAACAGTAAAAAGAGGGATGAAGAGGAGGAGGGAGGGGCAGTGAGGGTTGCATAGTAGTGAGAGATGCGGTGGTGGTCAGAGGGGAGAGGGGGGAGAATGATGCGGGAGCCAGTGATAACGTTATCAAGTAATGGGTATAGAGGAGGGGAGGTTGCGAGGAGGAGGAGGTGGCCGTGGGAGACGGAGAGACAGCGGTATGAGTTGGGGGAAGAGGGGCGAGTGAGGAGGGAAGAGGAGAAGGGGAGAGCAGGGATAGAAGGGGTGAGGAGGCGAAAAGAGGGAGTGAGAAGGAGAGGAGGAAGGGAAGGGAGGAGGGAGGGGGAGAGAGATCGGAGGAGAGAGCGCCAGGAGCGGCAGACGGAGGCGAAGGAGAAGAGGTCCCGGAGCGTCGGGAGGAGGAACCCTACGATGATAGCAAGAGGGAGATCTGGTAACTTCGACCACTCTCTCGTCGGCGCCTGCTGCTCCTCTTCCTCTGACATTATGCGTGACTGGGTGAGCACTTGAGCAGGGATTCAATTGTTAAAAGGGAGGACTCCGTAGGCTCTTTATTTTCTGATCTGTGATTAAACGGAGGAGGGAGGTAATTTCCAAAATGAACAGTCGCTGGACATGAGACACGACTGGGTTGATTGTCGCTGTTATTGTGGCTGCTGCTTTTATTCCACAAAAGCAGGAACCTGCTTTTACCATCTCAACCATTCAAACTCGTTGAGATTTGTGCATGGAAAAGTTTTTTTATCGAGATACGTGAATAGAAAATTTTGAATGGTTTGGATGGTAAAAGCAGGACCCTGCTTTTATTTAATAAAAGCAGCAGAGTCGGATCCCGGGCATCGAGTCTTTTGCTTAAAGCCTTTATTAGGTCAATGCCTATCAGGTCAATGTCTATTCCTCTTGACTCAAAGTAAATTCCTATTGAACCACTGAACACAGTAAAAAGTATTAACAGGAGAAGAGAAAAGAGCATAGTATTTGTGAAAAGACATTAATTGTTAGAATCAAGAAATAGATGCTATTTATGAATCACTTACATGTTCATATGCCGTTGGTCAGCAAATTAATGTTACTGCAACTATTATTAGGAAATAATCAAGTCTATCTTAATTTATTTTATTCAGTTCATTTTGATCTCGGACATCTACTATTATACATAAAATTATGAAACTTTTATTTTATTTTTTAGAAATGAGGAGTTCAATATTATGAAATTTGTATACTGAATTATTCAAAATTTTTTTTTTTAGTAATGACATATATAACATAAAAGAAAAAAACTGGAAAATGGTTTGTATATGTGAGTGGGGGTAATAATATCTATCAGATCTGAAGTTTGATATATCAGCTTCTCAGTCGTTCAATTAATAAATCAGACTAACTTTACACCAACAAGTTGGATAGAAGTAAATTTATTACTTGAGCATTTTTTTTTTTGAGCGAGTCTATGGTACTATGCATATCATGGGTTGATCCATAATACGGTTCAATATTTCTTTTTTCAAAATCTTAATTGTCAATCCGAACCGTTGAACATGATTTCCATATGAATATGTACTTGTAGACCGAATTTTATATTTTTTGGAAATTTTTTACTATTTTTTAAGGTAGGTAGAAAACCACTTGATCTGAAAATTATGGACCATCCAAAAACAGTGATTTTTTACCTACCTTAAAAAATAGTAAAAAAATTCCAAAAAATATAAAATTCGGTCTACAAGTACATATTCATATAGAAATCATGTTGAACGGTTCGGATCGACCATTAAGATTTTGAAAAAGAAAATATTAAACCGTATTACGGACTAAATCATGATATGCATAGTACCATAGACTCACTCTTTTTTTTTTTATTATGAAAAGATCCGTAGACTAGCATTAAATTTATCAGTACAAGCATGTACACAAAAATAAATCCAGTACGTGATCGAATCACATACCAGGCCTATCTAGTCCGGTAAACTTTTCTATGGGCATTGAATACGAAAATGGGCTTCATTAGGCCCTCTGATCCAACTCTCCGGGTCCGGCCTATATCCAGTCTTGCCCAAAATGCAGGAGCCATGGTGTTCTGAACTCCTGATGTGGTTCGGATGGCAGACATGGCACGCATCAAATTTTTTTAATCCTTTTTAGCGTTCCTTAAAAAACCTTTATGCTATCGAACACTGATCGAACACCAGACTGAACTTGATATAATACCCATCGATTATCCCCGCTTCTTAAAATGTCGAAGATTTTTTATACGGAAATAAATCTTTAGAACTTTTTATTTTATTCCGATCTCAGCCGTTGATCTTCGTTCAGATTCGTGCATGAAAAACTTATTTTGTTGAGATTTGTACGTAACTGAAAAAGTTTGAACAGGTAGGGTCGGAATAACAGGTTCCTGTCATTTCCAATAAATAACAACAGACTTCAGGGGTGTCAATAGGTATGGTAAGAATTGAGTGGAAATATTTTTATACTCGTACCCGTTACAAATTGTCTTTATCCCAATAAATTATCTCACCTGTACTCTATTCTTACCTGTTATGGTTGTCGGATAATGAAAAAGGTAGTGAATAAATAACGGATAATATTAATATAATAATTATTTTTATTATTTATTAAATAAAATAATAAAATATATACATTCATTTCACACAAATATAGTACTTCATTGGAAAAAAATTGATCATGCTAAGCGCAAGTAAACCAATTAAAATACTATTTTCAATACTTATTAATATGTATAATAAACATAATTTATTTTATAATTATCCGATCGGGTAAGGATACAAAATAGGCTTTACTTGTACTCTTACTCGTTCTTACCCGTTTAGATAACAATTTTTTTTTATCGTACCCGATAAATTTACAAAAAAAAAAAATCTTACTCGTACCTATCTTATCGGATACAGTACGAATTAGATAAACAAGTACATAAAAGGATGTCACTGACACCCCCCAGTAGATCTATTTCCTTTTTATACAGATGTGCTAGAGTATACACGGTTATCCACAATGAAACCTCTGAAAGTGTATCGTATCATTCTTTGCCGTAAATGTTACGGGAGTGACCTAATTAATAACATTTGTTGTTTTGCTAATTTCTTCATCAACATAACTGGAGGACATGAAATATAACAAATCTATAGTCATTTTTGCTTCAATAAACCGGCAGCTTAGTTCTTTAAAAAGTAAAATCCTCATTTTCATGCATGGCGGTTTCAAAGGAACTTAACATGATATCTAACTAATTCTCTACTACTGCTCTTCTCTTCCTCCGTCTCCCTACGGGACGGCGCCATTTCTCGATGAGAAGGGCTGAGAAAATTCCCAGAAAAATAAAAAAAAATAAAAGAAAACAAAGAATCAAAAGATGTACAGGGCATTTTTAGATCAAAATCTAGGGGATTCAGAAGAGCCTGTAAGCGTGGTCAATGTCATTGCTGACGATGACGATGTTCGGGGAGGCGTTACTGCTGGTTTAATGAAAACGGTGGGTATCTTGCTCTGCTGTCTTCTTTGTTGCTCTTTGAGCAGCAGCCCGGCTGCCCATTCGAGCCGTTCTGCATATGTTTCTTTCATCATCTTCTTTCCTTGAAACAAGACAGACTCCACGCTTGCTTCGGATAATATGTCCTCTGCTGGTGATCCAACATTAATTCCATTTTCCTGTTAAAATTTTTGTCAGAAATCTTAGTGTTAGAAAGAATACAAGAATGTTTGCACTTTGTTTCTTTGAAATGCTAGTACAAAGCTTTGACATTATACCAGCTTATTTGCAAGGTTCAGAAAATCAGAACGCTCAGTTCTTTTGAGAAAAAAAAAACAACATATTTGCAATTGAATTACAAGAAAGTACCTGAACTCTGAAATAATTGCTCTTCCTCATCTCTCCAAATGCCATTGCGACTGCCTGATCCACCTACATTGTCAATCAAAATAAGTCAGAACCTCAAAAATCAAAATTCCACAAATACCCTCAAAACCATAACAATGATAACTTATTTTTCTCTTATTTTATTATGCACCCAATTAATGTAAAATAGTTAAATTCATCAGCAATTAGATATTTTCACTTACCATATCTGCCTGACAAGCTCTGGCAACACTGACAGCATCATTAACACAGGCTCCATTGCCACCAATTGACAAAACAAATACATCCTCCAACCCATTAACAAAGGGGAACTCCTGCTTGTTGTGCATCACATGAGTGATCCCCACTGCAGTTGGGTTTGAGCTTGCGCCCACATCCAGGACCCGTACTCTCGTCTCCCCATCCATAGACTTCACCTCTTTTTTCACCTTCCTTTTACATGTGGCAGCCTCACACACATCTCGGATCTTAAAATCAAACCCGTCTGCCTCAACAGCATCCGCCCGGGAGAAAACAAACGGGGCACCGGTATTCAAATCATAACATGTTATAAGCAGAGGCTTAGACGCATCCTTAAGAGTTGCCTCTCCAAATACTTTGTTGAATACTTTACTCTCCTTTTTAAATAACCTCCCGAAACGGGTTCGGGTTTTGGATTTCTCTAATTGGATTTCAGACAGAAGCAGAGAAGCCTTCTCAGCAGAGAGATTGTTAGCAAATAGAAGGGAGGCAAGGAGAG
Source organism: Carex arenaria (assembly GCA_964058825.1). NCBI lineage: Eukaryota > Viridiplantae > Streptophyta > Magnoliopsida > Poales > Cyperaceae > Carex > Carex arenaria. Next base: position 32,028 of record CAXKVW010000824.1, read on the forward strand.
CACCGGACCCGGATCCAACAGCAAGGTCGAAGAAATGGGAGAGGGTGGCGGACGGGTCGCCGGAAAGGTGGCGGAGGGAAGATTCAAGGTGGATGAGGGAGGCCGCGGCAAGGTCCCCGGCACTGTCATCGATGGAGAGGATCCGCACCTTCCCGGCTGTGTAGACTGCCGGAAATGAAGGTTTTAAGGCACCGGAGAGGAATTGCGACTCTAAAATGGAGAAGATATCTTGACAAAGCTTAGGAGAGTCCATGGCTGTGTCGTAGTATGCTGCGTTTGATGCCATTTTTGTACAGGATTTGATGCTATGTCTGTGTGGATTTAAGGATTTTGGTTTCTTGTTTCTCTCTTTGTAGGTTATGTGAAATGCGAAGTATTGAAGTTGAAGTTTGTGGTGAAGAACAGGAGGAAAGGTTTCTTTTTTATAGCGGGAGAAGAGAATGAAGGCGCCATAGCGAACACTTGTCACTCGTGCGGGATGAACTGTTTGTTAGTGGTTTGCCACGTGGTAGACCGAACTACCTTAGTCGTGATAATTTTTTAAATGATTTATTGTCGGAGGCTGAGGCATTTTAATCGACGGATAGAATAATCGAGTAAATAAGAGGGCTTTTATTTTGCCGAAAGTTTTATTAATAGGAAAATTAAAAAAATATATATCCACAGTAGAGAAATAGTTCTAAAAAATTCGATATCTAAGAAAAACGTGATGCTCTGAACGTTATAGACAACAATGTCTTGATTAGCAAAATTAGATTATTGCTAATTAATGAAACAATGAGAGAGAAAAAAACAGAATGTTGTACCTGAACGTTCTCCATTATAATGTCTATATATTTTTTTTAACGTTGTTTCGCTAATTATATTTCGATTAAGAGGACGTTATAGATTATTGCATTTTTTTTTTTAAATTTCGAATTTTCGAGAACTGCTTCTCTATTGTCGATATTTTTTTCTTAATTTTTCTATTAATAAAAATTTCTGTTTATTTTGCGAGGACTAAAGGCTTCCTATGGCTACCGGATTGTTTTCTTTTTAAGAAAAAAATAACGAACTTTAGTGTTTATCAAACCTTTCAATAAATATATAAAATCCAATAATATAATTCGAATATATTGAATCAATTGTCATATTAATTTGAAAAAAAAAAATTTGATAGTTTATCGAATCTACATATGGATCTTAAAAAAGAATCCATGTTACGGATTAAGTTGTTGCTTAAAAAATAATCTATTCAGTTTGAATTCGTTGTTTAAAGTTTATTTAATAGATTTTGAAATTAGTATCACTACCGCCGAAATAACATCGATGTCATATAGTAGCCATACTCATCATTAATATCAAGTAGTTTAATTAAATCTATTATTTATCTCATCAAATAATTACTTTTATTAGTGTTATACGTACGTACATTTTACTAAATTAATTCTTTTTAACTGTAACATCTAATTAATCCGAATTCGACCCGAAATCCGCTACAAGAATAGATATAGATATGTATTTAAATCCTTAATTTCTAATTGGATATGAAATTGTATGTGAATTTTGTAAAATTTAGATAACTTGTATTTAGATTATATTATAATTGAATTCAAACGCTTGAGTTTAATTACTATTTTTAATTATTATTTTGGTTAATTAAGTTTCTATCTTATGTTTGTTTAAACTATTTTTTTTTTTCAAAAGTTAATCTAGTTATCAGAAGGATATATTTTAACTTTTAAAATTCAGAAGAGTTTCTTTTACCCTTATTTTTATTATCAAATCTATTACAGTATTTAATCTTGTTCATTAAGAGAGCTTAATAGAATGTCGGAGCTTAAATATATTAATTAAACTTGACTGTGACTTCTATAATAAAATATATTTTTTAGTGTGGTGACACTTCATACTTGGGTTATAGATAGTTTTTGACCAATTTAAAATCAATAAAAAAATAAAAAATGTTCAACCTAACCTCGTAACCATCTTTTTTGGATAATTAATACTTAATTTACACGGTTTGCTCCTATGATTAAGGGTATAAATTAAGCCTGTATCATTTGGTCAACAACAGAACTCTAAACACAAATTATGCATGTGATATTGTTAGGAAACAGCTAGTAAATTAATTAACATATATATATTTTGATTTAGCAAAGCTAATCACTTAAATCAAGCATATGATCAACAATTTATCAAGTTGTTGGTATCCCAATCATTTGTACCATATAATCATAAATCATTTGCTTCATGTGATTAATTTAAACAAACAAACTATGCTTTTGGAAGCCTCAAAGAAAGGGCTTGTTCCTAACATGTCTCATGGAGGAAGGAATGCATCTATAGATAAAATTGTGCTTAAAACTAAATTATGGATTAATTAGATTCTTCTGTGGCAGTGTTCTTGTAGCTGATCCTGTTTGTTTCTACTGTTTTTAAAACTAAATCAGCGTCAACCGCTACGCACATTAAGCACAGATCGAGAATTTTCACATATTTTGTCTTAAGAGTTTGTTACATTTTGTAAAAAGTTACGTTGAATATGTATAATATTGTTTATGTCGTCAAGAATTTTTTTTTATAAATTCAAGATCATGTTAGATTTAAAATTTATGATTTTTTATACGGAAGACATTTGTCGTAAACAACTGTGTCAGATACAATTCTTTATTTATGTTGTAAGTATTTAACATGCAGTGTTTTAACATGTGATTTTATTCATACATTCTTTTCTGAGCTGCATGGAGTATTATGTAGCCGCATATTCAAATCCGTATATATGAGACTGCATCATTCTAAGCGCAGCAACAACACACGCGATACATGCATTGACATTTAAAAACACAGGACTAACATGAATTACACATTTTTCAATTCTTTCACTAATTTTGCGAGTAGGCGGAACGTTAAATTACGATTTGATTAGTATTTTCATTTTTCAAATATTAATGATCAAATTTCTTTAAAGAAAAATCATTTTGATAATTACAACAATCAAAATAGTTTCATATTCACACACATGGATTGTGTCACAGAAGATAAATTATCCAATTAAGCTTAATCAGCAACCCACCAGCTTTCAATCTGAGCATCATGAAC
>CAXKVW010000825.1:10000-12500 GCA_964058825.1 Carex arenaria
GGGCTACATTTCAGCTACTTCGGGTACTTTCAGCTACTTCGGGCCATTTTTCGGCTACCTCGGGCAATTTTTCAGCTACTTCGGCCACTTTTCGGCTACTTCGGGTCCTTTTTCGGCTACTTCGGGCACTTTCGGCTACTTCGGGCCATTTTTCAGCTATCTCAGGCAATTTTTCGGCTACTTCGGGCACCTATCGGCTACTTCGGGCACTTTTCGGCTACTTTCGGCTACTTCGGGTCATTTTTCGGCTACTTCGGGTCATTTTTCGTCTACTTCGGGCCATGTACACTCCCGTGCGTGTACCTCAGGGGCCATGTACACCACCCGGCCTGCACATGGAGGGGCACCCTTTCCGAAAATCCTTGCCCCCTAATAGGGAATATGCATTTTGGGTCTCCAGCCACGCCCAGGGTTACCACCCCCTGGAAATCCCCCAGGTTTCCCCCCCATTTTACTTAGAAGTGCTAACGCTAAGGGCGCTACTGCACCAACGCTACTTCGGGCCATTTTTCGGCTACTTCGGGCCATTTTTCGGCTACTTCGGGCCATTTTTCGGCTACTTCGGGCTACTTTTCAGCTACTTCGGGCCATTGTCCGGCTACTTCGGGCACTTTCGGCTACTTCGGGTCATTTTTCGGCTACTTCGGGCCATTTTTCGGCTACTTCGGGCACTTTTCGGCTACTTCGGGCCACTTTTCGGCTACTTCAGGCTACTTTTTGGCTACTTCGGGATACTTTCAGGCTACTTCGGGGCATTTTCCGGCTACTTCGGGCACTTTCCGCTACTTCGGGTCATTTTTCGGCTACTTCTGGCCAATTTTCGGCTACTTCGGGCCATTTTCGGCTACTTCGGGCCTTTTTTCGGCTACTTCGACTACATTTTGGCTACTTCGGGCTACATTTGGGCTACTTCGGCTACATTTGGGCTACTTCGGCTACATTTTAGCTACTTCGGGGTACATTTCAGCTAATTCGGGGCCATTTTTCGGCTACTTCGGGCAATTTTCGGCTACTTCGGGCCAATTTTCGGCTACTACGGCTACATTTCGGCTACTTCGGGCTACATTTCGGCTACTTCGGGCACTTTCAGCTACGTCAAGTCATTTTTCGGCTACTTCGGGCACTTTCGGCTACTTCGGGCCATTTTTCGGCTACTTCGGGCAATTTTCGGCTACTTCGGGCAATTTTCGGCTACTTCGGTCCATTTTTTGGCTACTTCGGGCCATTTTCCGTCTACTACGGGCACTTTCGGCTACTTCGGGTCATTTTTCGGCTACTTCGGGTCATTTTTCGGCTACTTCGGGCACTTTTCGGCTATTTCGGGCCATTTTTCGGCTACTTCAGGCCACCTTTCGGCTACTTCGGGCCATTTTCCGGCTACTTCGGGCACTTTCAGCTACTTCGGGCCATTTTTCGGCTACTTCGGCTACATTTTGGCTACTTCGGCTACATTTTGGCTACTTCGGGCTACATTTCGGCTACTTCGGGCTACATTTCGGCTACTTCGGGCCATTTTTTTGCTACGTCGGGGACTTTCGGCTACTTCGGGCTATATTTCGGCTACTTCGGGCCATTTTTCGGCTACTTCGGGGCAATTTTCGGCTACTTCGGAGCAATTTTCGGCTACTTCGGGCCAATTTTCGGCTACTTCGGCTACATTTCAGCTACTTCGGGCTACATTTCGGCTACTTGGGGCACTTTCAGCTACGTCAGGTCATTTTTCGGCTACTTCGGGCACTTTCGGCTACTTGGGGACATTTTTCGGCTACTTCGGGCAATTTTCGGCTACTTCGGGCCATTTTTCGGCTACTTCGGGCTACTTCTCGGCTACTTCGGGCACTTTTCGGCTACTTCGGGCCATTTCTCGGCTACTTCGGGCTACTTTTTGGCTACTTCGATCCATTTTCCGGCTACTTTGGGCACTTTCGGCTACTTCGGGCACTTTCGGCTACTTCGGGTCATTTTTCGGCTACTTCGGCTACATTTCGGCTACTTCGGGCTACATTTCGGCTACTTCGGGCTACATTTCGGCTACTTCGGGGACTTTTGGCTACTTCTGGCCATTTTTTTGCTACGTCGGGAACTTTCGGCTACTTCGGGCCATTTTTCGGCTACTTCGGGCCAATTTTCGGCTAGTTCGGCTACATTTCGGCTACTTCGGGCTACATTTCGGCTACTTCGGGCTACATTTCGGCTACTTTGGGCCATGTACACTCCCATTTGTGCACATGAGGGGGCACCCTTCTTGAAAATCTTGCCCCCCTAATAGGGAATATGCATTTTTAGGCTCTAGCCACCCCTTGGGTTACCACCCCCTCCAAATCCCCCATGTTAAAAATAAGGGTGTTGAACTATTTTTTTACCCGATTTTTCGACCGGTTTCACTTCTTATCCAATTTTTTTTTTAAATTTCAAATTTTCTGAAAATTTCAAATTTTTTGAAAATTTCAAATTTTTTCGAATTTCAAATTTTTTCGGAAATCAATTTTTTTCAAATTTC
>CAXKVW010000825.1:22500-25000 GCA_964058825.1 Carex arenaria
CGTACACTGCGTTGTGTGTACGCGTGGCTGCATATGCATATGCTTCCGGGCAGGGCTCGCCACGCAAAGACGCCCTGCCCCCAACCTGTCGGGACTTCGTACACTGCGTTGTGTGTACGCGTGGCTGCATATGCATATGCTTCCGAGCAGGGCGCGCCACGCAAAGACGCCCTGCCCCCAACCAGTCGGGACTTTCGGTTACTTCGGGCCATTTTTCGGCTGCTTCGGGCCATTTTTCAGCTGCTTCGGGACATTTTTCGGCTGCTTCGGGCCATTTTTCGGCTACTTCGGCTACATTTTGGCTACTTCAGGCTACATTTCGGCTACTTCGGGGACTTTCGGCTACTTCGGGCCATTTTTCGGCTACTTCGGCTACATTTCGGCTACTTCGGGCTACATTTCAGCTACTTCGGGTACTTTCAGCTACTTCGGGCCATTTTTCGGCTACCTCGGGCAATTTTTCAGCTACTTCGGCCACTTTTCGGCTACTTCGGGTCCTTTTTCGGCTACTTCGGGCACTTTCGGCTACTTCGGGCCATTTTTCAGCTATCTCAGGCAATTTTTCGGCTACTTCGGGCACCTATCGGCTACTTCGGGCACTTTTCGGCTACTTTCGGCTACTTCGGGTCATTTTTCGGCTACTTCGGGTCATTTTTCGTCTACTTCGGGCCATGTACACTCCCGTGCGTGTACCTCAGGGGCCATGTACACCACCCGGCCTGCACATGGAGGGGCACCCTTTCCGAAAATCCTTGCCCCCTAATAGGGAATATGCATTTTGGGTCTCCAGCCACGCCCAGGGTTACCACCCCCTGGAAATCCCCCAGGTTTCCCCCCCATTTTACTTAGAAGTGCTAACGCTAAGGGCGCTACTGCACCAACGCTACTTCGGGCCATTTTTCGGCTACTTCGGGCCATTTTTCGGCTACTTCGGGCCATTTTTCGGCTACTTCGGGCTACTTTTCAGCTACTTCGGGCCATTGTCCGGCTACTTCGGGCACTTTCGGCTACTTCGGGTCATTTTTCGGCTACTTCGGGCCATTTTTCGGCTACTTCGGGCACTTTTCGGCTACTTCGGGCCACTTTTCGGCTACTTCAGGCTACTTTTTGGCTACTTCGGGATACTTTCAGGCTACTTCGGGGCATTTTCCGGCTACTTCGGGCACTTTCCGCTACTTCGGGTCATTTTTCGGCTACTTCTGGCCAATTTTCGGCTACTTCGGGCCATTTTCGGCTACTTCGGGCCTTTTTTCGGCTACTTCGACTACATTTTGGCTACTTCGGGCTACATTTGGGCTACTTCGGCTACATTTGGGCTACTTCGGCTACATTTTAGCTACTTCGGGGTACATTTCAGCTAATTCGGGGCCATTTTTCGGCTACTTCGGGCAATTTTCGGCTACTTCGGGCCAATTTTCGGCTACTACGGCTACATTTCGGCTACTTCGGGCTACATTTCGGCTACTTCGGGCACTTTCAGCTACGTCAAGTCATTTTTCGGCTACTTCGGGCACTTTCGGCTACTTCGGGCCATTTTTCGGCTACTTCGGGCAATTTTCGGCTACTTCGGGCAATTTTCGGCTACTTCGGTCCATTTTTTGGCTACTTCGGGCCATTTTCCGTCTACTACGGGCACTTTCGGCTACTTCGGGTCATTTTTCGGCTACTTCGGGTCATTTTTCGGCTACTTCGGGCACTTTTCGGCTATTTCGGGCCATTTTTCGGCTACTTCAGGCCACCTTTCGGCTACTTCGGGCCATTTTCCGGCTACTTCGGGCACTTTCAGCTACTTCGGGCCATTTTTCGGCTACTTCGGCTACATTTTGGCTACTTCGGCTACATTTTGGCTACTTCGGGCTACATTTCGGCTACTTCGGGCTACATTTCGGCTACTTCGGGCCATTTTTTTGCTACGTCGGGGACTTTCGGCTACTTCGGGCTATATTTCGGCTACTTCGGGCCATTTTTCGGCTACTTCGGGGCAATTTTCGGCTACTTCGGAGCAATTTTCGGCTACTTCGGGCCAATTTTCGGCTACTTCGGCTACATTTCAGCTACTTCGGGCTACATTTCGGCTACTTGGGGCACTTTCAGCTACGTCAGGTCATTTTTCGGCTACTTCGGGCACTTTCGGCTACTTGGGGACATTTTTCGGCTACTTCGGGCAATTTTCGGCTACTTCGGGCCATTTTTCGGCTACTTCGGGCTACTTCTCGGCTACTTCGGGCACTTTTCGGCTACTTCGGGCCATTTCTCGGCTACTTCGGGCTACTTTTTGGCTACTTCGATCCATTTTCCGGCTACTTTGGGCACTTTCGGCTACTTCGGGCACTTTCGGCTACTTCGGGTCATTTTTCGGCTACTTCGGCTACATTTCGGCTACTTCGGGCTACATTTCGGCTACTTCGGGCTACATTTCGGCTACTTCGGGGACTTTTGGCTACTTCTGGCCATTTTTTTGCTACGTCGGGAACTTTCGGCTACTTCGGGCCATTTTTCG
>CAXKVW010000825.1:35000-37500 GCA_964058825.1 Carex arenaria
TTCGTACACTGCGTTGTGTGTACGCGTGGCTGCATATGCATATGCTTCGGGGCAGGGCACGCCACGCAAAGACGCCCTGCCCCCAACCCGTCGGGACTTCGTACACTGCGTTGTGTGTACGCGTGGCTGCATATGCATATGCTTCGGGGCAGGGCGCGCCACGCAAAGACGCCCTGCCCCCAACCCGTCGGGACTTCGTACACTGCGTTGTGTGTACGCGTGGCTGCATATGCATTTGCTTCGGGGCAGGGCGCGCCACGCAAAGACGCCCTGCCCCCAACCCGTCGGGACTTCGTACACTGCGTTGTGTGTACGCGTGGCTGCATATGCATATGCTTCCGGGCAGGGCGCGCCACGCAAAGACGCCCTGCCCCCAACCCGTCGGGACTTCGTACACTGCGTTGTGTGTACGCGTGGCTGCATATGCATATGCTTCCGGGCAGGGCTCGCCACGCAAAGACGCCCTGCCCCCAACCTGTCGGGACTTCGTACACTGCGTTGTGTGTACGCGTGGCTGCATATGCATATGCTTCCGAGCAGGGCGCGCCACGCAAAGACGCCCTGCCCCCAACCAGTCGGGACTTTCGGTTACTTCGGGCCATTTTTCGGCTGCTTCGGGCCATTTTTCAGCTGCTTCGGGACATTTTTCGGCTGCTTCGGGCCATTTTTCGGCTACTTCGGCTACATTTTGGCTACTTCAGGCTACATTTCGGCTACTTCGGGGACTTTCGGCTACTTCGGGCCATTTTTCGGCTACTTCGGCTACATTTCGGCTACTTCGGGCTACATTTCAGCTACTTCGGGTACTTTCATCTACTTCGGGCCATTTTTCGGCTACCTCGGGCAATTTTTCAGCTACTTCGGCCACTTTTCGGCTACTTCGGGTCCTTTTTCGGCTACTTCGGGCACTTTCGGCTACTTCGGGCCATTTTTCAGCTATCTCAGGCAATTTTTCGGCTACTTCGGGCACCTATCGGCTACTTCGGGCACTTTTCGGCTACTTTCGGCTACTTCGGGTCATTTTTCGGCTACTTCGGGTCATTTTTCGTCTACTTCGGGCCATGTACACTCCCGTGCGTGTACCTCAGGGGCCATGTACACCACCTGGCCTGCACATGGAGGGGCACCCTTTCCGAAAATCCTTGCCCCCTAATAGGGAATATGCATTTTGGGTCTCCAGCCACGCCCAGGGTTACCACCCCCTGGAAATCCCCCAGGTTTCCCCCCCATTTTACTTAGAAGTGCTAACGCTAAGGGCGCTACTGCACCAACGCTACTTCGGGCCATTTTTCGGCTACTTCGGGCCATTTTTCGGCTACTTCGGGCCATTTTTCGGCTACTTCGGGCTACTTTTCAGCTACTTCGGGCCATTGTCCGGCTACTTCGGGCACTTTCGGCTACTTCGGGTCATTTTTCGGCTACTTCGGGCCATTTTTCGGCTACTTCGGGCACTTTTCGGCTACTTCGGGCCACTTTTCGGCTACTTCAGGCTACTTTTTGGCTACTTCGGGATACTTTCAGGCTACTTCGGGGCATTTTCCGGCTACTTCGGGCACTTTCCGCTACTTCGGGTCATTTTTCGGCTACTTCTGGCCAATTTTCGGCTACTTCGGGCCATTTTCGGCTACTTCGGGCCTTTTTTCGGCTACTTCGACTACATTTTGGCTACTTCGGGCTACATTTGGGCTACTTCGGCTACATTTGGGCTACTTCGGCTACATTTTAGCTACTTCGGGGTACATTTCAGCTAATTCGGGGCCATTTTTCGGCTACTTCGGGCAATTTTCGGCTACTTCGGGCCAATTTTCGGCTACTACGGCTACATTTCGGCTACTTCGGGCTACATTTCGGCTACTTCGGGCACTTTCAGCTACGTCAAGTCATTTTTCGGCTACTTCGGGCACTTTCGGCTACTTCGGGCCATTTTTCGGCTACTTCGGGCAATTTTCGGCTACTTCGGGCAATTTTCGGCTACTTCGGTCCATTTTTTGGCTACTTCGGGCCATTTTCCGTCTACTACGGGCACTTTCGGCTACTTCGGGTCATTTTTCGGCTACTTCGGGTCATTTTTCGGCTACTTCGGGCACTTTTCGGCTATTTCGGGCCATTTTTCGGCTACTTCAGGCCACCTTTCGGCTACTTCGGGCCATTTTCCGGCTACTTCGGGCACTTTCAGCTACTTCGGGCCATTTTTCGGCTACTTCGGCTACATTTTGGCTACTTCGGCTACATTTTGGCTACTTCGGGCTACATTTCGGCTACTTCGGGCTACATTTCGGCTACTTCGGGCCATTTTTTTGCTACGTCGGGGACTTTCGGCTACTTCGGGCTATATTTCGGCTACTTCGGGCCATTTTTCGGCTACTTCGGGGCAATTTTCGGCTACTTCGGAGCAATTTTCGGCTACTTCGGGCCAATTTTCGGCTACTTCGGCTACATTTCAGCTACTTCGGGCTACATTTCGGCTACTTGGGGCACTTTCAGCTACGTCAGGTCATTT
>CAXKVW010000825.1:47500-50000 GCA_964058825.1 Carex arenaria
GTCGGGACTTCGTACACTGCGTTGTGTGTACGCGTGGCTGCATATGCATATGCTTCGGGGCAGGGCGCGCCACGCAAAGACGCCCTGCCCCCAACCCGTCGGGACTTCGTACACTGCGTTGTGTGTACGCGTGGCTGCATATCCATATGCTTCCGGGCAGGGCGCGCCACGCAAAGACGCCCTGCCCCCAACCCGTCGGGACTTCGTACACTGCGTTGTGTGTACGCGTGGCTGCATATGCATATGCTTCGGGGCAGGGCGCGCCACGCAAAGACGCCCTGCCCCCAACCCGTCGGGACTTCGTACACTGCGTTGTGTGTACGCGTGGCTGCATATGCATATGCTTCGGGGCAGGGCACGCCACGCAAAGACGCCCTGCCCCCAACCCGTCGGGACTTCGTACACTGCGTTGTGTGCACGCGTGGCTGCATATGCATATGCTTCGGGGCAGGGCGCGCCACGCAAAGACGCCCTGCCCCCAACCCGTCGGGACTTCGTACACTGCGTTGTGTGTACGCGTGGCTGCATATGCATTTGCTTCGGGGCAGGGCGCGCCACGCAAAGACGCCCTGCCCCCAACCCGTCGGGACTTCGTACACTGCGTTGTGTGTACGCGTGGCTGCATATGCATATGCTTCCGGGCAGGGCGCGCCACGCAAAGACGCCCTGCCCCCAACCCGTCGGGACTTCGTACACTGCGTTGTGTGTACGCGTGGCTGCATATGCATATGCTTCCGGGCAGGGCTCGCCACGCAAAGACGCCCTGCCCCCAACCTGTCGGGACTTCGTACACTGCGTTGTGTGTACGCGTGGCTGCATATGCATATGCTTCCGAGCAGGGCGCGCCACGCAAAGACGCCCTGCCCCCAACCAGTCGGGACTTTCGGTTACTTCGGGCCATTTTTCGGCTGCTTCGGGCCATTTTTCGGCTGCTTCGGGACATTTTTCGGCTGCTTCGGGCCATTTTTCGGCTACTTCGGCTACATTTTGGCTACTTCAGGCTACATTTCGGCTACTTCGGGGACTTTCGGCTACTTCGGGCCATTTTTTGGCTACGTCAGGGACTTTCGGCTACTTCGGGCCATTTTTCGGCTACTTCGGCTACATTTCGGCTACTTCGGGCTACATTTCAGCTACTTCGGGTACTTTCAGCTACTTCGGGCCATTTTTCGGCTACCTCGGGCAATTTTTCAGCTACTTCGGCCACTTTTCGGCTACTTCGGGTCCTTTTTCGGCTACTTCGGGCACTTTCGGCTACTTCGGGCCATTTTTCAGCTATCTCAGGCAATTTTTCAGCTACTTCGGGCACCTATCGGCTACTTCGGGCACTTTTCGGCTACTTTCGGCTACTTCGGGTCATTTTTCGGCTACTTCGGGTCATTTTTCGTCTACTTCGGGCCATGTACACTCCCGTGCGTGTACCTCAAGGGCCATGTACACCACCCGGCCTGCACATGGAGGGGCACCCTTTCCGAAAATCCTTGCCCCCTAATAGGGAATATGCATTTTGGGTCTCCAGCCACGCCCAGGGTTACCACCCCCTGGAAATCCCCCAGGTTTCCCCCCCATTTTACTTAGAAGTGCTAACGCTAAGGGCGCTACTGCACCAACGCTACTTCGGGCCATTTTTCGGCTACTTCGGGCCATTTTTCGGCTACTTCGGGCCATTTTTCGGCTACTTCGGGCTACTTTTCAGCTACTTCGGGCCATTGTCCGGCTACTTCGGGCACTTTCGGCTACTTCGGGTCATTTTTCGGCTACTTCGGGCCATTTTTCGGCTACTTCGGGCACTTTTCGGCTACTTCGGGCCACTTTTCGGCTACTTCAGGCTACTTTTTGGCTACTTCGGGATACTTTCAGGCTACTTCGGGGCATTTTCCGGCTACTTCGGGCACTTTCCGCTACTTCGGGTCATTTTTCGGCTACTTCTGGCCAATTTTCGGCTACTTCGGGCCATTTTCGGCTACTTCGGGCCTTTTTTCGGCTACTTCGACTACATTTTGGCTACTTCGGGCTACATTTGGGCTACTTCGGCTACATTTGGGCTACTTCGGCTACATTTTAGCTACTTCGGGGTACATTTCAGCTAATTCGGGGCCATTTTTCGGCTACTTCGGGCAATTTTCGGCTACTTCGGGCCAATTTTCGGCTACTACGGCTACATTTCGGCTACTTCGGGCTACATTTCGGCTACTTCGGGCACTTTCAGCTACGTCAAGTCATTTTTCGGCTACTTCGGGCACTTTCGGCTACTTCGGGCCATTTTTCGGCTACTTCGGGCAATTTTCGGCTACTTCGGGCAATTTTCGGCTACTTCGGTCCATTTTTTGGCTACTTCGGGCCATTTTCCGTCTACTACGGGCACTTTCGGCTACTTCGGGTCATTTTTCGGCTACTTCGGGTCATTTTTCGGCTACTTCGGGCACTTTTCGGCTATTTCGGGCCATTTTTCGGCTACTTCAGGCCACCTTTCGGCTACTTCGGGCCATTTTCCGGCTAC
>CAXKVW010000825.1:60000-62500 GCA_964058825.1 Carex arenaria
CCGGGCAGGGCGCGCCACGCAAAGACGCCCTGCCCCCAACCCGTCGGGACTTCGTACACTGCGTTGTGTGTACGCGTGGCTGCATATCCATATGCTTCCGGGCAGGGCGCGCCACGCAAAGACGCCCTGCCCCCAACCCGTCGGGACTTCGTACACTGCGTTGTGTGTACGCGTGGCTGCATATGCATATGCTTCGGGGCAGGGCGCGCCACGCAAAGACGCCCTGCCCCCAACCCGTCGGGACTTCGTACACTGCGTTGTGTGTACGCGTGGCTGCATATGCATATGCTTCGGGGCAGGGCGCGCCACGCAAAGACGCCCTGCCCCCAACCCGTCGGGACTTCGTACACTGCGTTGTGTGTACGCGTGGCTGCATATGCATATGCTTCGGGGCAGGGCACGCCACGCAAAGACGCCCTGCCCCCAACCCGTCGGGACTTCGTACACTGCGTTGTGTGTACGCGTGGCTGCATATGCATATGCTTCGGGGCAGGGCGCGCCACGCAAAGACGCCCTGCCCCCAACCCGTCGGGACTTCGTACACTGCGTTGTGTGTACGCGTGGCTGCATATGCATTTGCTTCGGGGCAGGGCGCGCCACGCAAAGACGCCCTGCCCCCAACCCGTCGGGACTTCGTACACTGCGTTGTGTGTACGCGTGGCTGCATATGCATATGCTTCCGGGCAGGGCGCGCCACGCAAAGACGCCCTGCCCCCAACCCGTCGGGACTTCGTACACTGCGTTGTGTGTACGCGTGGCTGCATATGCATATGCTTCCGGGCAGGGCTCGCCACGCAAAGACGCCCTGCCCCCAACCTGTCGGGACTTCGTACACTGCGTTGTGTGTACGCGTGGCTGCATATGCATATGCTTCCGAGCAGGGCGCGCCACGCAAAGACGCCCTGCCCCCAACCAGTCGGGACTTTCGGTTACTTCGGGCCATTTTTCGGCTGCTTCGGGCCATTTTTCGGCTGCTTCGGGACATTTTTCGGCTGCTTCGGGCCATTTTTCGGCTACTTCGGCTACATTTTGGCTACTTCAGGCTACATTTCGGCTACTTCGGGGACTTTCGGCTACTTCGGGCCATTTTTTGGCTACGTCAGGGACTTTCGGCTACTTCGGGCCATTTTTCGGCTACTTCGGCTACATTTCGGCTACTTCGGGCTACATTTCAGCTACTTCGGGTACTTTCAGCTACTTCGGGCCATTTTTCGGCTACCTCGGGCAATTTTTCAGCTACTTCGGCCACTTTTCGGCTACTTCGGGTCCTTTTTCGGCTACTTCGGGCACTTTCGGCTACTTCGGGCCATTTTTCAGCTATCTCAGGCAATTTTTCGGCTACTTCGGGCACCTATCGGCTACTTCGGGCACTTTTCGGCTACTTTCGGCTACTTCGGGTCATTTTTCGGCTACTTCGGGTCATTTTTCGTCTACTTCGGGCCATGTACACTCCCGTGCGTGTACCTCAGGGGCCATGTACACCACCCGGCCTGCACATGGAGGGGCACCCTTTCCGAAAATCCTTGCCCCCTAATAGGGAATATGCATTTTGGGTCTCCAGCCACGCCCAGGGTTACCACCCCCTGGAAATCCCCCAGGTTTCCCCCCCATTTTACTTAGAAGTGCTAACGCTAAGGGCGCTACTGCACCAACGCTACTTCGGGCCATTTTTCGGCTACTTCGGGCCATTTTTCGGCTACTTCGGGCCATTTTTCGGCTACTTCGGGCTACTTTTCAGCTACTTCGGGCCATTGTCCGGCTACTTCGGGCACTTTCGGCTACTTCGGGTCATTTTTCGGCTACTTCGGGCCATTTTTCGGCTACTTCGGGCACTTTTCGGCTACTTCGGGCCACTTTTCGGCTACTTCAGGCTACTTTTTGGCTACTTCGGGATACTTTCAGGCTACTTCGGGGCATTTTCCGGCTACTTCGGGCACTTTCCGCTACTTCGGGTCATTTTTCGGCTACTTCTGGCCAATTTTCGGC
Organism: Carex arenaria; assembly: GCA_964058825.1. Taxonomy (NCBI): domain Eukaryota; kingdom Viridiplantae; phylum Streptophyta; class Magnoliopsida; order Poales; family Cyperaceae; genus Carex; species Carex arenaria. Next base: position 61,987 of record CAXKVW010000825.1, read on the forward strand.
TACTTCGGGCCATTTTCGGCTACTTCGGGCCTTTTTTCGGCTACTTCGACTACATTTTGGCTACTTCGGGCTACATTTGGGCTACTTCGGCTACATTTGGGCTACTTCGGCTACATTTTAGCTACTTCGGGGTACATTTCAGCTAATTCGGGGCCATTTTTCGGCTACTTCGGGCAATTTTCGGCTACTTCGGGCCAATTTTCGGCTACTACGGCTACATTTCGGCTACTTCGGGCTACATTTCGGCTACTTCGGGCACTTTCAGCTACGTCAAGTCATTTTTCGGCTACTTCGGGCACTTTCGGCTACTTCGGGCCATTTTTCGGCTACTTCGGGCAATTTTCGGCTACTTCGGGCAATTTTCGGCTACTTCGGTCCATTTTTTGGCTACTTCGGGCCATTTTCCGTCTACTACGGGCACTTTCGGCTACTTCGGGTCATTTTTCGGCTACTTCGGGTCATTTTTCGGCTACTTCGGGCACTTTTCGGCTATTTCGGGCCATTTTTCGGCTAC
>CAXKVW010000825.1:72500-75000 GCA_964058825.1 Carex arenaria
ACACTGCGTTGTGTGTACGCGTGGCTGCATATGCATATGCTTCGGGGCAGGGCGCGCCACGCAAAGACGCCCTGCCCCCAACCCGTCGGGACTTCGTACACTGCGTTGTGTGTACGCGTGGCTACATATGCATATGCTTCGGGGCAGGGCGCGCCACGCAAAGACGCCCGGCCCCCAACCCGTCGGGACTTCGTACACTGCGTTGGGTGTACGCGTGGCTGCATATGCATATGCTTCGGGGCAGGGCGCGCCACGCAAAGACGCCCTGCCCCCAACCCGTCGGGACTTCGTACACTGCGTTGTGTGTACGCGTGGCTGCATATGCATATGCTTCGGGGCAGGGCGCGCCACGCAAAGACGCCCTGCCCCCAACCCGTCGGGACTTCGTACACTGCGTTGTGTGTACGCGTGGCTGCATATGCATATGCTTCGGGGCAGGGCGCGCCACGCAAAGACGCCCTGCCCCCAACCCGTCGGGACTTCGTACACTGCGTTGTGTGTACGCGTGGCTGCATATCCATATGCTTCCGGGCAGGGCGCGCCACGCAAAGACGCCCTGCCCCCAACCCGTCGGGACTTCGTACACTGCGTTGTGTGTACGCGTGGCTGCATATGCATATGCTTCGGGGCAGGGCGCGCCACGCAAAGACGCCCTGCCCCCAACCCGTCGGGACTTCGTACACTGCGTTGTGTGTACGCGTGGCTGCATATGCATATGCTTCGGGGCAGGGCGCGCCACGCAAAGACGCCCTGCCCCCAACCCGTCGGGACTTCGTACACTGCGTTGTGTGTACGCGTGGCTGCATATGCATATGCTTCGGGGCAGGGCGCGCCACGCAAAGACGCCCTGCCCCCAACCCGTCGGGACTTCGTACACTGCGTTGTGTGTACGCGTGGCTGCATATCCATATGCTTCCGGGCAGGGCGCGCCACGCAAAGACGCCCTGCCCCCAACCCGTCGGGACTTCGTACACTGCGTTGTGTGTACGCGTGGCTGCATATGCATATGCTTCGGGGCAGGGCGCGCCACGCAAAGACGCCCTGCCCCCAACCCGTCGGGACTTCGTACACTGCGTTGTGTGTACGCGTGGCTGCATATGCATATGCTTCCGGGCAGGGCGCGCCACGCAAAGACGCCCTGCCCCCAACCCGTCGGGACTTCGTACACTGCATTGTTTCTACGCGTGGCTGCATATGCATATGCTTCCGGGCAGGGCTCGCCACGCAAAGACGCCCTGCCCCCAACCTGTCGGGACTTCGTACACTGCGTTGTGTGTACGCGTGGCTGCATATGCATATGCTTCCGAGCAGGGCGCGCCACGCAAAGACGCCCTGCCCCCAACCAGTCGGGACTTTCGGTTACTTCGGGCCATTTTTCGGCTGCTTCGGGCCATTTTTCGGCTGCTTCGGGACATTTTTCGGCTGCTTCGGGCCATTTTTCGGCTACTTCGGCTACATTTTGGCTACTTCAGGCTACATTTCGGCTACTTCGGGGACTTTCGGCTACTTCGGGCCATTTTTTGGCTACGTCAGGGACTTTCGGCTACTTCGGGCCATTTTTCGGCTACTTCGGCTACATTTCGGCTACTTCGGGCTACATTTCAGCTACTTCGGGTACTTTCAGCTACTTCGGGCCATTTTTCGGCTACCTCGGGCAATTTTTCAGCTACTTCGGCCACTTTTCGGCTACTTCGGGTCCTTTTTCGGCTACTTCGGGCACTTTCGGCTACTTCGGGCCATTTTTCAGCTATCTCAGGCAATTTTTCGGCTACTTCGGGCACCTATCGGCTACTTCGGGCACTTTTCGGCTACTTTCGGCTACTTCGGGTCATTTTTCGGCTACTTCGGGTCATTTTTCGTCTACTTCGGGCCATGTACACTCCCGTGCGTGTACCTCAGGGGCCATGTACACCACCCGGCCTGCACATGGAGGGGCACCCTTTCCGAAAATCCTTGCCCCCTAATAGGGAATATGCATTTTGGGTCTCCAGCCACGCCCAGGGTTACCACCCCCTGGAAATCCCCCAGGTTTCCCCCCCATTTTACTTAGAAGTGCTAACGCTAAGGGCGCTACTGCACCAACGCTACTTCGGGCCATTTTTCGGCTACTTCGGGCCATTTTTCGGCTACTTCGGGCCATTTTTCGGCTACTTCGGGCTACTTTTCAGCTACTTCGGGCCATTGTCCGGCTACTTCGGGCACTTTCGGCTACTTCGGGTCATTTTTCGGCTACTTCGGGCCATTTTTCGGCTACTTCGGGCACTTTTCGGCTACTTCGGGCCACTTTTCGGCTACTTCAGGCTACTTTTTGGCTACTTCGGGATACTTTCAGGCTACTTCGGGGCATTTTCCGGCTACTTCGGGCACTTTCCGCTACTTCGGGTCATTTTTCGGCTACTTCTGGCCAATTTTCGGCTACTTCGGGCCATTTTCGGCTACTTCGGGCCTTTTTTCGGCTACTTCGACTACATTTTGGCTACTTCGGGCTACATTTGGGCTA
>CAXKVW010000825.1:85000-90000 GCA_964058825.1 Carex arenaria
GCCACGCAAAGACGCCCTGCCCCCAACCCGTCGGGACATCGTACACTGCGTTGTGTGTACGCGTGGCTGCATATGCATATGCTTCGGGGCAGGGGGCGCCACGCAAAGACGCCCTGCCCCCAACCCGTCGGGACATCGTACACTGCGTTGTGTGTACGCGTGGCTGCATATGCATATGCTTCGGGGCAGGGCGCGCCACGCAAAGACGCCCTGCCCCCAACCCGTCGGGACATCGTACACTGCGTTGTGTGTACGCGTGGCTGCATATGCATATGCTTCGGGGCAGGGCGCGCCACGCAAAGATGCCCTGCCCCCAACCCGTCGGGACTTCGTACACTGCGTTGTGTGTACGCGTGGCTGCATATGCATATGCTTCGGGGCAGGGCGCGCCACGCAAAGACGCCCTGCCCCCAACCCGTCGGGACTTCGTACACTGCGTTGTGTGTACGCGTGGCTGCATATGCATATGCTTCGGGGCAGGGCGCGCCACGCAAAGACGCCCGGCCCCCAACCCGTCGGGACTTCGTACACTGCGTTGGGTGTACGCGTGGCTGCATATGCATATGCTTCGGGGCAGGGCGCGCCACGCAAAGACGCCCTGCCCCCAACCCGTCGGGACTTCGTACACTGCGTTGTGTGTACGCGTGGCTGCATATGCATATGCTTCGGGGCAGGGCGCGCCACGCAAAGACGCCCTGCCCCCAACCCGTCGGGACTTCGTACACTGCGTTGTGTGTACGCGTGGCTGCATATCCATATGCTTCCGGGCAGGGCGCGCCACGCAAAGACGCCCTGCCCCCAACCCGTCGGGACTTCGTACACTGCGTTGTGTGTACGCGTGGCTGCATATCCATATGCTTCCGGGCAGGGCGCGCCACGCAAAGACGCCCTGCCCCCAACCCGTCGGGACTTCGTACACTGCGTTGTGTGTACGCGTGGCTGCATATGCATATGCTTCGGGGCAGGGCGCGCCACGCAAAGACTCCCTGCCCCCAACCCGTCGGGACTTCGTACACTGCGTTGTGTGTACGCGTGGCTGCATATGCATATGCTTCGGGGCAGGGCGCGCCACGCAAAGACGCCCTGCCCCCAACCCGTCGGGACTTCGTACACTGCGTTGTGTGTACGCGTGGCTGCATATGCATATGCTTCGGGGCAGGGCACGCCACGCAAAGACGCCCTGCCCCCAACCCGTCGGGACTTCGTACACTGCGTTGTGTGTACGCGTGGCTGCATATGCATATGCTTCGGGGCAGGGCGCGCCACGCAAAGACGCCCTGCCCCCAACCCGTCGGGACTTCGTACACTGCGTTGTGTGTACGCGTGGCTGCATATGCATTTGCTTCGGGGCAGGGCGCGCCACGCAAAGACGCCCTGCCCCCAACCCGTCGGGACTTCGTACACTGCGTTGTGTGTACGCGTGGCTGCATATGCATATGCTTCCGGGCAGGGCGCGCCACGCAAAGACGCCCTGCCCCCAACCCGTCGGGACTTCGTACACTGCGTTGTGTGTACGCGTGGCTGCATATGCATATGCTTCCGGGCAGGGCTCGCCACGCAAAGAAGCCCTGCCCCCAACCTGTCGGGACTTCGTACACTGCGTTGTGTGTACGCGTGGCTGCATATGCATATGCTTCCGAGCAGGGCGCGCCACGCAAAGACGCCCTGCCCCCAACCAGTCGGGACTTTCGGTTACTTCGGGCCATTTTTCGGCTGCTTCGGGCCATTTTTCGGCTGCTTCGGGACATTTTTCGGCTGCTTCGGGCCATTTTTCGGCTACTTCGGCTACATTTTGGCTACTTCAGGCTACATTTCGGCTACTTCGGGGACTTTCGGCTACTTCGGGCCATTTTTTGGCTACGTCAGGGACTTTCGGCTACTTCGGGCCATTTTTCGGCTACTTCGGCTACATTTCGGCTACTTCGGGCTACATTTCAGCTACTTCGGGTACTTTCAGCTACTTCGGGCCATTTTTCGGCTACCTCGGGCAATTTTTCAGCTACTTCGGCCACTTTTCGGCTACTTCGGGTCCTTTTTCGGCTACTTCGGGCACTTTCGGCTACTTCGGGCCATTTTTCAGCTATCTCAGGCAATTTTTCAGCTACTTCGGGCACCTATCGGCTACTTCGGGCACTTTTCGGCTACTTTCGGCTACTTCGGGTCATTTTTCGGCTACTTCGGGTCATTTTTCGTCTACTTCGGGCCATGTACACTCCCGTGCGTGTACCTCAAGGGCCATGTACACCACCCGGCCTGCACATGGAGGGGCACCCTTTCCGAAAATCCTTGCCCCCTAATAGGGAATATGCATTTTGGGTCTCCAGCCACGCCCAGGGTTACCACCCCCTGGAAATCCCCCAGGTTTCCCCCCCATTTTACTTAGAAGTGCTAACGCTAAGGGCGCTACTGCACCAACGCTACTTCGGGCCATTTTTCGGCTACTTCGGGCCATTTTTCGGCTACTTCGGGCCATTTTTCGGCTACTTCGGGCTACTTTTCAGCTACTTCGGGCCATTGTCCGGCTACTTCGGGCACTTTCGGCTACTTCGGGTCATTTTTCGGCTACTTCGGGCCATTTTTCGGCTACTTCGGGCACTTTTCGGCTACTTCGGGCCACTTTTCGGCTACTTCAGGCTACTTTTTGGCTACTTCGGGATACTTTCAGGCTACTTCGGGGCATTTTCCGGCTACTTCGGGCACTTTCCGCTACTTCGGGTCATTTTTCGGCTACTTCTGGCCAATTTTCGGCTACTTCGGGCCATTTTCGGCTACTTCGGGCCTTTTTTCGGCTACTTCGACTACATTTTGGCTACTTCGGGCTACATTTGGGCTACTTCGGCTACATTTGGGCTACTTCGGCTACATTTTAGCTACTTCGGGGTACATTTCAGCTAATTCGGGGCCATTTTTCGGCTACTTCGGGCAATTTTCGGCTACTTCGGGCCAATTTTCGGCTACTACGGCTACATTTCGGCTACTTCGGGCTACATTTCGGCTACTTCGGGCACTTTCAGCTACGTCAAGTCATTTTTCGGCTACTTCGGGCACTTTCGGCTACTTCGGGCCATTTTTCGGCTACTTCGGGCAATTTTCGGCTACTTCGGGCAATTTTCGGCTACTTCGGTCCATTTTTTGGCTACTTCGGGCCATTTTCCGTCTACTACGGGCACTTTCGGCTACTTCGGGTCATTTTTCGGCTACTTCGGGTCATTTTTCGGCTACTTCGGGCACTTTTCGGCTATTTCGGGCCATTTTTCGGCTACTTCAGGCCACCTTTCGGCTACTTCGGGCCATTTTCCGGCTACTTCGGGCACTTTCAGCTACTTCGGGCCATTTTTCGGCTACTTCGGCTACATTTTGGCTACTTCGGCTACATTTTGGCTACTTCGGGCTACATTTCGGCTACTTCGGGCTACATTTCGGCTACTTCGGGCCATTTTTTTGCTACGTCGGGGACTTTCGGCTACTTCGGGCTATATTTCGGCTACTTCGGGCCATTTTTCGGCTACTTCGGGGCAATTTTCGGCTACTTCGGAGCAATTTTCGGCTACTTCGGGCCAATTTTCGGCTACTTCGGCTACATTTCAGCTACTTCGGGCTACATTTCGGCTACTTGGGGCACTTTCAGCTACGTCAGGTCATTTTTCGGCTACTTCGGGCACTTTCGGCTACTTGGGGACATTTTTCGGCTACTTCGGGCAATTTTCGGCTACTTCGGGCCATTTTTCGGCTACTTCGGGCTACTTCTCGGCTACTTCGGGCACTTTTCGGCTACTTCGGGCCATTTCTCGGCTACTTCGGGCTACTTTTTGGCTACTTCGATCCATTTTCCGGCTACTTTGGGCACTTTCGGCTACTTCGGGCACTTTCGGCTACTTCGGGTCATTTTTCGGCTACTTCGGCTACATTTCGGCTACTTCGGGCTACATTTCGGCTACTTCGGGCTACATTTCGGCTACTTCGGGGACTTTTGGCTACTTCTGGCCATTTTTTTGCTACGTCGGGAACTTTCGGCTACTTCGGGCCATTTTTCGGCTACTTCGGGCCAATTTTCGGCTAGTTCGGCTACATTTCGGCTACTTCGGGCTACATTTCGGCTACTTCGGGCTACATTTCGGCTACTTTGGGCCATGTACACTCCCATTTGTGCACATGAGGGGGCACCCTTCTTGAAAATCTTGCCCCCCTAATAGGGAATATGCATTTTTAGGCTCTAGCCACCCCTTGGGTTACCACCCCCTCCAAATCCCCCATGTTAAAAATAAGGGTGTTGAACTATTTTTTTACCCGATTTTTCGACCGGTTTCACTTCTTATCCAATTTTTTTTTTAAATTTCAAATTTTCTGAAAATTTCAAATTTTTTGAAAATTTCAAATTTTTTCGAATTTCAAATTTTTTCGGAAATCAATTTTTTTCAAATTTCAATTTTTTTCTAATTTCAAAATTTTTCAAATTTCAAAATTTTCAAATTTCAAAATTTTTCTCGAATTTCAAAATTTTTAATTTTTTCGTGGCAACCCCGGCTCGGACTCCCGCTGCACCGACGCTGGGGGCTGTCAGCACCGACGCTGGGGCTGTCCGCACTAACGCTGGGGGCTGTCACACTAACGCTGGGTGCTGTCAGCCCCGACGCTGGGGCTGTCAGCACTAACGCTGGGCGCTGTCAGCACCGACGCTGGGGCTATCAGCACCGACGCTGGGGCTTCCCAGATTTTTTCCCCGTTTTTTTTTTGTTCACTTCAAATTTTTTTGAAATTTCAATTTTTTTCAAATTTCAAATTTTTTTCAAAGCTCAATTTTTTTTTTCGTGGCAAACCCGGGTCGGACTATCGCTGCACCGACGCTGGGGGCTGTCAGCACTAACGCTGGGGGCTGTCAACCTAACGCTGGGCGCTGTCAGCCCCGACGTTGGGGGCTGTCACACTAACGCTTGGCGCTGTCAGCCCCGACGCTGGGGCTGTCAGCGCTAACGCTGGGGGCTGTCAGCACCGACGCTGGG
>CAXKVW010000825.1:100000-102500 GCA_964058825.1 Carex arenaria
GGGGCACCCTTTCCGAAAATCCTTGCCCCCTAATAGGGAATATGCATTTTGGGTCTCCAGCCACGCCCAGGGTTACCACCCCCTGGAAATCCCCCAGGTTTCCCCCCCATTTTACTTAGAAGTGCTAACGCTAAGGGCGCTACTGCACCAACGCTACTTCGGGCCATTTTTCGGCTACTTCGGGCCATTTTTCGGCTACTTCGGGCCATTTTTCGGCTACTTCGGGCTACTTTTCAGCTACTTCGGGCCATTGTCCGGCTACTTCGGGCACTTTCGGCTACTTCGGGTCATTTTTCGGCTACTTCGGGCCATTTTTCGGCTACTTCGGGCACTTTTCGGCTACTTCGGGCCACTTTTCGGCTACTTCAGGCTACTTTTTGGCTACTTCGGGATACTTTCAGGCTACTTCGGGGCATTTTCCGGCTACTTCGGGCACTTTCCGCTACTTCGGGTCATTTTTCGGCTACTTCTGGCCAATTTTCGGCTACTTCGGGCCATTTTCGGCTACTTCGGGCCTTTTTTCGGCTACTTCGACTACATTTTGGCTACTTCGGGCTACATTTGGGCTACTTCGGCTACATTTGGGCTACTTCGGCTACATTTTAGCTACTTCGGGGTACATTTCAGCTAATTCGGGGCCATTTTTCGGCTACTTCGGGCAATTTTCGGCTACTTCGGGCCAATTTTCGGCTACTACGGCTACATTTCGGCTACTTCGGGCTACATTTCGGCTACTTCGGGCACTTTCAGCTACGTCAAGTCATTTTTCGGCTACTTCGAGCACTTTCGGCTACTTCGGGCCATTTTTCGGCTACTTCGGGCAATTTTCGGCTACTTCGGGCAATTTTCGGCTACTTCGGTCCATTTTTTGGCTACTTCGGGCCATTTTCCGTCTACTACGGGCACTTTCGGCTACTTCGGGTCATTTTTCGGCTACTTCGGGTCATTTTTCGGCTACTTCGGGCACTTTTCGGCTATTTCGGGCCATTTTTCGGCTACTTCAGGCCACCTTTCGGCTACTTCGGGCCATTTTCCGGCTACTTCGGGCACTTTCAGCTACTTCGGGCCATTTTTCGGCTACTTCGGCTACATTTTGGCTACTTCGGCTACATTTTGGCTACTTCGGGCTACATTTCGGCTACTTCGGGCTACATTTCGGCTACTTCGGGCCATTTTTTTGCTACGTTGGGGACTTTCGGCTACTTCGGGCTATATTTCGGCTACTTCGGGCCATTTTTCGGCTACTTCGGGGCAATTTTCGGCTACTTCGGAGCAATTTTCGGCTACTTCGGGCCAATTTTCGGCTACTTCGGCTACATTTCAGCTACTTCGGGCTACATTTCGGCTACTTGGGGCACTTTCAGCTACGTCAGGTCATTTTTCGGCTACTTCGGGCACTTTCGGCTACTTGGGGACATTTTTCGGCTACTTCGGGCAATTTTCGGCTACTTCGGGCCATTTTTCGGCTACTTCGGGCTACTTCTCGGCTACTTCGGGCACTTTTCGGCTACTTCGGGCCATTTCTCGGCTACTTCGGGCTACTTTTTGGCTACTTCGATCCATTTTCCGGCTACTTTGGGCACTTTCGGCTACTTCGGGCACTTTCGGCTACTTCGGGTCATTTTTCGGCTACTTCGGCTACATTTCGGCTACTTCGGGCTACATTTCGGCTACTTCGGGCTACATTTCGGCTACTTCGGGGACTTTTGGCTACTTCTGGCCATTTTTTTGCTACGTCGGGAACTTTCGGCTACTTCGGGCCATTTTTCGGCTACTTCGGGCCAATTTTCGGCTAGTTCGGCTACATTTCGGCTACTTCGGGCTACATTTCGGCTACTTCGGGCTACATTTCGGCTACTTTGGGCCATGTACACTCCCATTTGTGCACATGAGGGGGCACCCTTCTTGAAAATCTTGCCCCCCTAATAGGGAATATGTATTTTTAGGCTCTAGCCACCCCTTGGGTTACAACCCCCTCCAAATCCCCCATGTTAAAAATAAGGGTGTTGAACTATTTTTTTACCCGATTTTTCGACCGGTTTCACTTCTTATCCAATTTTTTTTTTAAATTTCAAATTTTTTGAAAATTTCAAATTTTTTCGAATTTCAAATTTTTTCGGAAATCAATTTTTTTCAAATTTCAATTTTTTTCTAATTTCAAAATTTTTCAAATTTCAAAATTTTCAAATTTCAAAATTTTTCTCGAATTTCAAAATTTTTAATTTTTTCGTGGCAACCCCGGCTCGGACTCCCGCTGCACCGACGCTGGGGGCTGTCAGCACCGACGCTGGGGCTGTCCGCACTAACGCTGGGGGCTGTCACACTAACGCTGGGTGCTGTCAGCCCCGACGCTGGGGCTGTCAGCACTAACGCTGGGCGCTGTCAGCACCGACGCTGGGGCTATCAGCACCGACGCTGGGGCTTCCCAGATTTTTTCCCCGTTTTTTTTTTGTTCACTTCAAATTTTTTTGAAATTTCAATTTTTTTCAAATTTCAAATT
>CAXKVW010000825.1:112500-115000 GCA_964058825.1 Carex arenaria
CGGGCACTTTCGGCTACTTCGGGCCATTTTTCAGCTATCTCAGGCAATTTTTCGGCTACTTCGGGCACCTATCGGCTACTTCGGGCACTTTTCGGCTACTTTCGGCTACTTCGGGTCATTTTTCGGCTACTTCGGGTCATTTTTCGTCTACTTCGGGCCATGTACACTCCCGTGCGTGTACCTCAGGGGCCATGTACACCACCCGGCCTGCACATGGAGGGGCACCCTTTCCGAAAATCCTTGCCCCCTAATAGGGAATATGCATTTTGGGTCTCCAGCCACGCCCAGGGTTACCACCCCCTGGAAATCCCCCAGGTTTCCCCCCCATTTTACTTAGAAGTGCTAACGCTAAGGGCGCTACTGCACCAACGCTACTTCGGGCCATTTTTCGGCTACTTCGGGCCATTTTTCGGCTACTTCGGGCCATTTTTCGGCTACTTCGGGCTACTTTTCAGCTACTTCGGGCCATTGTCCGGCTACTTCGGGCACTTTCGGCTACTTCGGGTCATTTTTCGGCTACTTCGGGCCATTTTTCGGCTACTTCGGGCACTTTTCGGCTACTTCGGGCCACTTTTCGGCTACTTCAGGCTACTTTTTGGCTACTTCGGGATACTTTCAGGCTACTTCGGGGCATTTTCCGGCTACTTCGGGCACTTTCCGCTACTTCGGGTCATTTTTCGGCTACTTCTGGCCAATTTTCGGCTACTTCGGGCCATTTTCGGCTACTTCGGGCCTTTTTTCGGCTACTTCGACTACATTTTGGCTACTTCGGGCTACATTTGGGCTACTTCGGCTACATTTGGGCTACTTCGGCTACATTTTAGCTACTTCGGGGTACATTTCAGCTAATTCGGGGCCATTTTTCGGCTACTTCGGGCAATTTTCGGCTACTTCGGGCCAATTTTCGGCTACTACGGCTACATTTCGGCTACTTCGGGCTACATTTCGGCTACTTCGGGCACTTTCAGCTACGTCAAGTCATTTTTCGGCTACTTCGGGCACTTTCGGCTACTTCGGGCCATTTTTCGGCTACTTCGGGCAATTTTCGGCTACTTCGGGCAATTTTCGGCTACTTCGGTCCATTTTTTGGCTACTTCGGGCCATTTTCCGTCTACTACGGGCACTTTCGGCTACTTCGGGTCATTTTTCGGCTACTTCGGGTCATTTTTCGGCTACTTCGGGCACTTTTCGGCTATTTCGGGCCATTTTTCGGCTACTTCAGGCCACCTTTCGGCTACTTCGGGCCATTTTCCGGCTACTTCGGGCACTTTCAGCTACTTCGGGCCATTTTTCGGCTACTTCGGCTACATTTGGGCTACTTCGGCTACATTTTGGCTACTTCGGGCTACATTTCGGCTACTTCGGGCTACATTTCGGCTACTTCGGGCCATTTTTTTGCTACGTCGGGGACTTTCGGCTACTTCGGGCTATATTTCGGCTACTTCGGGCCATTTTTCGGCTACTTCGGGGCAATTTTCGGCTACTTCGGAGCAATTTTCGGCTACTTCGGGCCAATTTTCGGCTACTTCGGCTACATTTCAGCTACTTCGGGCTACATTTCGGCTACTTGGGGCACTTTCAGCTACGTCAGGTCATTTTTCGGCTACTTCGGGCACTTTCGGCTACTTGGGGACATTTTTCGGCTACTTCGGGCAATTTTCGGCTACTTCGGGCCATTTTTCGGCTACTTCGGGCTACTTCTCGGCTACTTCGGGCACTTTTCGGCTACTTCGGGCCATTTCTCGGCTACTTCGGGCTACTTTTTGGCTACTTCGATCCATTTTCCGGCTACTTTGGGCACTTTCGGCTACTTCGGGCACTTTCGGCTACTTCGGGTCATTTTTCGGCTACTTCGGCTACATTTCGGCTACTTCGGGCTACATTTCGGCTACTTCGGGCTACATTTCGGCTACTTCGGGGACTTTTGGCTACTTCTGGCCATTTTTTTGCTACGTCGGGAACTTTCGGCTACTTCGGGCCATTTTTCGGCTACTTCGGGCCAATTTTCGGCTAGTTCGGCTACATTTCGGCTACTTCGGGCTACATTTCGGCTACTTCGGGCTACATTTCGGCTACTTTGGGCCATGTACACTCCCATTTGTGCACATGAGGGGGCACCCTTCTTGAAAATCTTGCCCCCCTAATAGGGAATATGCATTTTTAGGCTCTAGCCACCCCTTGGGTTACCACCCCCTCCAAATCCCCCATGTTAAAAATAAGGGTGTTGAACTATTTTTTTACCCGATTTTTCGACCGGTTTCACTTCTTATCCAATTTTTTTTTTTAATTTCAAATTTTCTGAAAATTTCAAATTTTTTGAAAATTTCAAATTTTTTCGAATTTCAAATTTTTTCGGAAATCAATTTTTTTCAAATTTCAATTTTTTTCTAATTTCAAAATTTTTCAAATTTCAAAATTTTCAAATTTCAAAATTTTTCTCGAATTTCAAAATTTTTAATTTTTTCGTAGCAACCCCGGCTCGGACTCCCGCTGCACCGAC
>CAXKVW010000826.1:0-37719 GCA_964058825.1 Carex arenaria
AGATAATAGAGATTGTTTTTATTACCAAGAGAGGCCGACGAGAGAGGCGGCGTAAAGGGAGAGGCGGTGCAGAGGGAGGAGAAGCGACGGATCAGTCCAGGTTTTTCAAAATCAGACAACTTGAGGGAAGCTAGAGTCGGGTACTTAGAAATATTTACAAAAAATTATAGTATAGCAAGTGGGGAACTTTCCACACGGATATCTAATTAAATGTCCGTGTGCAAAGGGTGTTCTACACGGATATTTACTTAAAAATCCGTGTAGGAATAGTAAGAGCAACACGGATTTTTAACTAAATATCCGTGTAGAATACCCTTAGCACACGGACATTATTTTATATATCCGTATAGCTCTAGACACTTTCATCACGGCTTTTTATTTAAATATCCGTCGGTGAAGAACAAATTTTTAGCGGGAGATGCCCGCCAGATAATTCATCTCTGTGAATTACAAAATAAATATCTAAAGAAATTCATCACTGTGAATTAAAAATATTACAAAATATTACATAAAAATCATAATTAAAAATACAAAATCATAATGGAAAATGCAAAATAACATTGTTACATAATTGAAAAATATTACATAAACAAAATATTACACAGTGCTCTTTTTCTCTTTTTTTTCACTTTTTGTACATCGGCCCATAGTCCTTCGTTGTGATCAGATCTTATGTAGTTCGCTTCTTCTTCACTTATTTGTACCTCGATTGGCACGTCGGTGCATAATGGAGGTATCTCGTCGAACTGGTCGTACTCTTCTTCGTCCACGACATTTTCAACCCCTAGAATCCTTCTTTTTCCCGATAGGACGATACTCCACCTAGCATCACTCGGGTCAGTGACATAAAATACCTGTGTGGCTTGCTTGGCTAGTATGAACGGATCATCGACATACCCGACTTTGTTGAAATCAACGAGTGTGAACCCGTTGTTATCAACTTTGACACCCCGGTCTTCGACCCATTGACACGGAAACAAGGGAATGTTGAGGCGAGGACTGTAAATGAGCTTCCAAATTTCTTCAATAACACCGTAATATGACTTTGATGCTATTACAGCCCGGGCATCCCCGGATCTACTGAATTCTTCGGAGGCCGCCACCAACATCACCCCACTATTTTGCATCGCACTCTTATCACTTTGTAATTTAGTGTAAAATGTATATCCATTAATCTCATATCCTTGGAATGTTCTAACAACAACTTGGGGTCCTTCGCCCAGTAGCCTAACAATTTCATCTACGGGCGACCTTTCAGGGTGTTCCTTCACTCTTTCTTTAAGCCATCCTGTAAAAGAACGATTATGCTCGTTATTCAACCACTTCTGACTTCTCGTGTAGTTCAGTTGTCGAAGGATTGTCATGTGCTCATCCACGTAGGGAGCAACGTCTGCCATGTGCTGTAGTACAATAAAATGTGCCTTTTGTAGTTCATCTGTGTCAGCAAATACGGCTTTCGACCCAATTGTCCCTACTCCTTGGAGTCTTCCCTCGTACCGGGATTTTGGAACACCGATAGGAGACACACCGGTCAGGTAGTTAGTGCAGAACTCAACTGCCTCTTCTGTTGAATACCCTTCTACAATGCTACCTTCGGGCCGATGCCGGTTCCTTACGTATTTTTTCAAAATACCCATGTATCTCTCGAATGGATACATATACCGCAGGAATACAGGACCGCAAATCTTAATTTCCCTCACGAGGTGGACAACAAGGTGAACCATAACATCAAAAAAAGAGGGAGGAAAATACATCTCAAGATGGCAGAGAGTAACGACGACCTCCGCTTGCAAAGCGTCCAATTTGAGCGGGTCTATCACCTTGGAATTAATTGCATTGAAGAAAAAAGAAAGCTTCGTAATGGTCTGCCGAACGGCCTTTGGTAAAATTCCCCGAATTGCGACAGGAATCATCTGTGTCATTAGAACATGACAGTCGTGGGATTTCATACCTTTCAATTTCATGTCCTTCATAGACACCAGCTTCTTAATATTCGAAGAATACCCTGACGGGACTTTAATACTGTGAAGGCATTGGCAAAAGCTTTTTTTCTCCTCCTTCGACATGGTGCACATTGCGGGGGGTAGGTATGCGCGCTTCCCTTTATCCTGCGGTGCAAGCTTTTGTCGTATTCCCATTTCCACCATGTCTTTTCGAGCGTTAATACCGTCTTTAGTCAGGCGAGGAATGTTCAATAAGGTGCCGATTAAACTGTCGCATACATTTTTTTCAACATGCATGACATCTAGGCAGTGTCGCACCTCTAAATATTCCCAGTACGGTAGATCACAAAATATGGACTTCTTTTTCCAAATATTTTTGGGTGGTGCTTTGGCGCATTTTCCGAAAACAACATCAAGGTTCATAACCCGCTTGAAGATACCCTTCCCATCCAATGGACGACGTGCCACTCCGAGCTCATTTTTCCCATTGAATGTCTTCTTTCTCCTACGGTATGGGTGATTAACGGGGAGAAACCTGCGATGCCCCATAAAAACATTCTTCTTACAATATTTCAACCTCAGCACCTGCGTGTCATCTTCACAGATAGGGCACGCTTTTGCTCCTTTCGTACTGTAACCCGACAAATTCCCGTATGCGGGAAAATCATTCACTGTGCAAAATACCATGGCCCGCAATTTGAAGACCTCTTTGCTATACGCATCCCATACCCAGACACCAGGCTTCCATAATTTTTGGAGGTCCTCGATTAATGGTGCGAGATATACATCTATGTCATTTCCGGGTTGTCTCGGTCCTTGGATCAGTAATGACATCATAATGTACTTGCGTTTCATGCACAACCAAGGAGGAAGATTGTAGATGGATAAAAGAACTGGCCAAGTACTGTGCTGACTGCTCATACTTCCAAAGGGACTCATTCCATCTGTGCTCATCACAATCCTAAGGTTTCTCGGGTCGGAACCAAATTCTTTGAATTGTCTATCAATATTTCTCCATTGAGGAGAATCAGCCGGGTGTCTTAGTTTTCCGTCCTTTTTCCGCTCTTCTTCATGCCAGCGCAATAATTTCGCATCTTTGGAATTTGCAAATAACCGTTTAAATCTCGGTATTACCGGTAGATACCACAGCACCTTGGCCGGAGGCCGGTCCTTTTTTTCTTCATCGTTACAATCGTCAGTTTCCATGCCCTTACGCTTATAGCGTGAAACGCCGCATTTAGGACATACATGCATGGACTCGTATTCTTTACGGTACAATACACAGTCATTCAGACATGCATGTATTCTTTGAATCTTCAATCCCACTGGACAGATCAACTTCTTTGCCTGATATATTGTACACGGTAACTCGTTGTTATTCGGGAGCATTTCTCGTAAAAGTTGTAGTAAGGACGTGAAACTCTTATCGCTCCAACCACTGTCTGCTTTTAAGTTCAATAATTTCAACACAGCTGACAGTTTGGTAAATGCGGTACACCCGGGATACAACGGCTTTTTGGATTCATCAGACAAATACTGAAATTTATCATAATTTTCACCACCAATTTCACCTTCCACATCACGTAACATGTCCTCTAGGTTTTCAGTAAACTCGTGTTCTACGTTTTCATCAATATTCATTGTCATCTCATCATCGTCGCAGCATTCAACTTCAACATTATTTAAATTTTCGAAATTCGCATAATCATTGTTGCAATCAAATTCAAAATTATCAGAAATTTGTGCATTCTCATTTATTTCATCACAAAATTTACCGGTACCACTACTTTCTCTAATTTTCTCACCATGCATGAACCAACATGTATATCTCTTCTGAAATCCCCGACAAATTAAATGAGTTCTAATTTCGTCCAAGTCCTCAAATCCTATACAATTTTTACAATCCCTACAAGGACACAAAATGTCGGCCTCCTTTTGCAAAACTCTGTAACTCTCAGCAAATTGTAGAAACTCTTGAACTCGGACCAAATATTCTTCACTGTCACGCCGCATTTTATACATCCAACTTCGATCCATCTGTAAATTAAATTAAAAAAAATGATTTCAATTAATCAGGCGTGATGGATGGTCGACATATGTATAACCTACCGAATTCTTGGCTTACAAAGGGCCGGTTTACAATCCTAACCCACTCCTTGAATATTGTGCCTCATATGTGAACACATGTTAGCGTGATTTAATTAGTATTTGAGAAAAATTCGGCAGCATTTCCCCTTAACTCCCCAAGTATGTGTACATACCACATACTCGTAGGAGCAATAAGGAGAAATACTGTCGAATTTTTCTCAAATACTAATTAAACCTGCTAACATGTGTTCACATCCTAAATGAGACACAATATTCAAAAGAGCAGTCCCAAACTGGGGACTATCCAAAATTAATCCCTATTGGATTAATTTTGAACGGGCATGGACCTACAAGCTTGTTAATAGGTCGGTTATTGGACAACAATACACTAATTATTTTACAACCATGCATGCATTAATCAAACCCTAACCCTAAATAAGCAATAAAAAGTAATTAACATAAAATTATTGAAAGAAAAGAGAAGTATTACTAACCTTAACAAGAAAAAGAGGAGCAAATCACAACTAAAATCAGCAATCACAGATGCCTGCTGCGCAAAAATCAGATTCCAGCCAATCCAGAGGAGAGAGAGTGATCAAAACGGCGCTGGAAGAGAAGTTTTTAAGTCAGCTGAACCCTAGATGACCTTTTCTACACGGATAATTAGCGATAAATCCGTTTTGCTCTCCCAACATATATCCACGGCTATTTAAATAAAAAACCGTGTCAGAATTACCCTTCCTACACGGATAATAAGTTAAATATCCGTGTAGCTCTATAACATTCATACACGGTTATTTAATTATATATCCGTGTAGGATTATAAATAGCTACACAGATATTTAACTTATTATCCGTGTAGGATTAACTTTTCTTCACGGATTTCTGCTCAAAATCCGTTATGAATCTGAAGGGTTTAGGGTTTAGGGTAGTCCAAACGTCGCGTGGGAGTTGAAACGCTCTCTTCTCCCTTAATTCTATTTAATCACCGCTGATTTTAGTGAAAAATCGCACTACACAGTACAAATCAGAAAAAAAAAAACGAAATGGAGTCCTCTTAGTGTTAACCAGAATTTGCCCACAGTGCAAAATCCTCCATCTGAAAATCCTCCATCTGAAAATCCTCCATCTGAAAATCCTACTCCATCTGAAAATCCTCCATCATCTGAAAACCCCGTAGTAAATCCTACGTACGAAGACCCCCAAGATGATCCCAACTGGGCTCCCATAATTCCTCCACCGTTTCCTATTCCCTATGGTTACCCTCCTCTCGTTGGTCCATCTGAAACCTTCAAGTTCTCTGATCCACATCCAGACATAGTTGAGTGGAGTGATTTAGCCCCGCCCCCCGTAATTGAATTAACATCATCCCCCGATGAATCTGATCACTACCAGTTCTCTGATGATGAGCCTTACGGTCCAGAAGGTCCTATGGATGATGAGGATGTTTGGTTATCTTTGAGAAGAAGCAAGAGAATTTGGGACAATGTAAACAAGAATGGAGGCAAGAGAATCAACTACTTCCCTTAGAAAAAAAGGCGCGGCAATTAGTGGGAATTATGTTTAATTTGTATTTTGTTGGTTTTATATTTTGTGTTTTCATTTCAGTTATATCGAGATAGTTTTTTTTCTTTTGTGATATCTAGCTAGTTTATTTTTTTTATTTCTGTGATGTATGGTGTAACACCGAACCAGTTTCTTACTAATGTTATTTTAATGTTTTCTTTTTCTGTGATGTATGGTTTTATATTTAAATTTCTGTTTATATTTATATTAATTTTTGAATAACCTAACTAATGTTATCTTTAAATATAAAAATAATAACAAAATATGAAATTGAAAAAAATAATTTGAAATTTTTTAACTACACAGATATTAACTTTCAAATCATATTTAATATAATAAAATATCAACATATATATTCAGAGAAGTTAGGGTACTTTGATAAATTTTCGGACATGGAAGAATTTCAAAATCAGAGGAGGAAGAAGTGAATTGGAGACTTAAAAATTTTGGAAGACATAATCTGGTTTTCAACTGCTACAAGGATTCCTAAACGGATTTTTATTACAAATTCGTGTGCCATAGGTATCCTACACGGATATTTAAGTACATATCCGTGTAGCTCTCCACTTTTCCTACACGGATATTTACGTAACTATCTGTGTAGAAAAGATGATATTTATTTCAAAGCATGCGCGCCCGCCCTATTTATTTCATGTATTCATCACTGTGAATTAGAAATATTAAATATTAATAAATTTAAAATTGAATATACATAAAATAAACACAGAAAAACGAAGAGTCGCCTTAAACCCTATATATCCTCGGAATCGGTTCCTCTTAAACCTATCTTTCTCTAAGTGAATTGGGGACTTAAAAATTTTGGAAGACATAATCTGGTTTTCAACTGCTACAATGATTCCTAAACAGATTTTTATTACAAATTCGTGTGCAATAGGTATCCTACACGGATATTTAAGTACATATCCGTGTAGCTCTCCTCTTTTCCTACACGGATATTTACGTAACTATCCGTGTAGAAAAGATGATATTTATTTCAAAGCATGCGCGTCTGCCCTATTTATTTCATGTATTCATCACTGTGAATTAGAAATATTAAATATTAACAAATTTAAAATTGAATATACATAAAATAAACACAGAAAAACGAAGAGTCGCCTTAAACCCTATATATCCTCGGAATCGGTTCCTCTTAAACCTATCTTTCTCTAAGTGAAAAAATGTCGTGTGTCACAGAAGAACAACCTATTGAGGCACCACCACCACCTGTTGAGGCACTACCACCACTTCCAGAGGATTTCATGCCAATGCCTTGGATCCCACCCGGTTACGAACGACCACCACCAGGTTATCCCAGAAGTCGGCCATGGCCACCATGGCCGACTCGCCCACGTCGCAGCCCCAGGGGCCATCCGCCACCGAAGCCCTACATTCGTCGGACAAAGAAAAAATCGGTTGTTTAGAGTTTCTTTGTTTTTGTTATTGTAGGAGTTTCTTTTTTTTTGAGTTTTATTATATCAATATTTTGGTAACTTTTGTAATATTTACCAGTAGTAATATATGAAAGTTTACTTGTTTACATTTTTGTTCTTTTGTATTTATTTTTTGTATTAGTTGTACAATTTTAAATTTGTTAATATTTAATATTTCTAACACAGTGATGAATATTTTTATTTGTAAAACAGTGTACAAGAATGAATTGGTTCCTCTTAAACCTATCTTTCTCTAAGTGAATTGGGGACTTAAAAATTTTGGAAGACATAATCTGGTTTTGAACTGCTATAAGGATTCCTAAACGGATTTTTATTACAAATTCGTGTGCAATAGGTATCCTACACAGATATTTAAGTACATATCCGTGTTGATCTCCTCTTTTACTAAATTATAAAGAAATTAATATTTACAAAGTTTATATCTAAATGAATACATTTCTTAATTTATAAGAATGAATATTTAAAGAGCTTCACAGCAATGAAAACATCTACATAAGTTCATTTTTATATTTAAATAATCAAAATATGAAATTGAAAGTATATTATATTTAAAAAAATAAAAATAGAGAATCCTACACGGATATTTAACTACATATCCGTGTAGGAATATGAATAATATAATAAAATATTTATATTATATCATATTTAATAAAATTTCACATCCGTCGGCTATCCTACACGGATATTTAACTAAATATCCGTGTAGGATGATGAATAATATAATAAAATATTTATATTACTTCATATTTAATAAAATATAGATTTTAATAATCTATATTTTGTATAATTTAATGCTTTCCATAAAAAAAGAACTTATCAAAATATTTATAATTCCTAAAAAGAACTTGTCAAAATATGACATAAAATGCAAAATGTAAAATTAATGCTCTCCACAAGAATTTTTTTTTGGTTTTGGCTAGTTTCCATCAAGTTATATATAAATCAGAATTTTTTCTTTGCCCAAAAACAGATTCCCCAAAACATAATATAACAATTAAAATTGATAATTACACTAATTAATTTATACAAATCCATATTGTTCTTTACAAAATTCCGAAATAAACCATCTTCCCCAAATCTCTCTCACTTGGTTGATTTGGTTGATTTGCAGGTCCTCGTGTAGCAGTGTGCGGTTGCACCTGTGGGTTTAGGAAAATTCCGAAATAAACCATCTTTCTCCTACGTACCCACAAATGCAAGCGCACGCTGATACAGAAGGACCTCAACTCATATGTGCCTCGTAGAGAGAGTGATCAAAACGGCGCTGGAAGAGAAACTTTGAATTTCAGATGAATTTTTCCTCCGTGATTTTACTCTGAGATGGAGGATTCAGTGTCATTTCCTCCACCTCCAATAGGGAGGAAAGACTTTGAATCCTCCATCTCCGAGTAAAATCAACGGAGGAAAAACTTTCCTAAACTCAGCAAATCCGTGTAGAGAGAGTGATCTTTCCTAAACTCATATGTGCCTCGTAGAGAGAGTGATCAAAACGGCGCTGGAAGAGAAGCTTTTTATTTCAGCTGAAACCCTAGATGACCTTCCTACACGGATATTTATCTATTAATCCGTGTAACTCTATCGACATATATACACAGCTATTTAAATAAAAATACATGTACAAATAACTCTCCTAACACGGATATTTAAATAAATATCCGTGTAGCTCGCTCACAATCCTACACGGATATTTAACTAAATATCCGTGGAGGAAATGTAAACTTCAAACGGCTTTTTTGAAACACTGTTTTTCAATGAAATATCCGTATGAGATTCTTAGAGATATCATTGATCATTGGAAAAATCCTATTTGGTACACGGTTTTACATAAAATAGAGAAAATCCGTGTATAACCACAGTGTAGAAAGCGCCATTCTGTAGTAGTGTCCATGACAAAACAATTTTAATAGAGTAGGTAATTTTTCATAAATGGGTGGTTCATGCATGTAGGCAAATTTTTTTCTCAATCCCTCTCGATGCTTTACTCCCCAAGCTCTTAGATGCACCGCCTATGAGAGTGGGTACTATATCGAGTGTGGTTATCTACATAAATTTATTAGAAGTAATCTAAATTATTTTATCTACAAACAGGTAATTATAATGAGGTGCTCATGGGTTAAGCTTGAGAATCATCTATTATTGATTGTGTTTAGAGGTGCAACTTATTGACTTACATGGTCTCATAGGTGATGTGTGTGAACTGAATAAAGACTATGAAAAATTAAAAATGAATAACAATAAAGATTTTAGATGACGAACAATTGTACAATAATTTCAGATTATTACTCCCATACGACCTCACAATAGTTGTTTTTCAACCACTACAACAAAACAATTGCGATAGAGAGTCAATAAATAGAAGTTCATGTAGGTTTTTTTTTTTCAATCCCTCTCGATGAACAAAATATTTAATTACACCCCACTGACATAAGCTCTCAGATGCAACGTGTTGGATTGTACCATAAACTACTTATCTGTTTAACTAGATTTGCAAAACATATATAAATTGAATTTTGCAATTTGCCTGTCTTGAGATAATATGCAAGTTCACGACAATGGAAGATTAAAGATTTATACATCAATGATGAAATATTAAACTTTTATCAATATCAAGGATGTGGTTATGAAGTACAAGGCATTGGACATCAGAAGACTATCTCAAGATTAAGGATATCAAATCTGTAATATTGGTAAAATAAGTTTGAGAATGAATAATGTAAGGTCTACCGTTGCAACTGTTCAGGAATCGTTGTAACAGAATAAATAAATTACTCTACCGACTGGTGATGGTATAATTTGGATTGGACCGTCATCTAAAGGCAAGATTTCCAGAGCGTACCATGATGACTACTGTCATAACGGTACGTCTACCGTTGAGGTTAACAGCGCCCAAATCTAGTGTAAGTTGACTGACCGTTGTAACGGTATATGGGACCCTTACAACGGTAGAGCCAAATTACTTCCATATTATCAGCTCTCTATAAATAGAAGCATGGTCTAGGTTTAGAGCATCACTCTAGCCGCCACAAACTTCAATATTTTGAATTCTCAGATCTAGAAAAAACCGTTATAACTTGTGCACCTTAACTTCAATATTCTCAATCAATCTCAAGCTTATTCAATCAATACAACAAACTCATAGAGTGATCCTGCGTGATCAACCTTTTCTACTTTTGAGCCTTTGTGCTCACCTTGTTTACTTGTGAAGCTGTAGCACTCGCTAAGACGATTCCGTGCTTAGGGCTGTGTGATTCCTAGAAGATAAGGGTTCACCGGTTATAACTTGTACTACCTTTCTCATTGGGTTAAGAAAGGCGCTCCATCTCGAAGGTCGCGAGCCCCAGAAATGTAGGCGTTAGTACCGAACTCCATAAACAACTATTGTGTCAAGTATCTCTAAACTCTATTCTTTACTTTATTATTACATATTGTAGTTTAGGACCAAGTTATTCTAATTTCCGCCAATGTTAACTATAAGACACGTTAGGAACTAGTAACTTAGCTAGAAAGTTTAAAAATATCCTATTCACCCCCCTCTAAGTGTCTTTGGGACCAACAAGTAGTATTAGAGCGAGTTAAATCAAGTTAAGACACACTTAATTTGATTATTAATATTAGATCCTATAAATGGCACACCATATCAGATATGTTAGAGAACCACTAACCTTGACTTCATCTACCAAAAACTTTAGCCACTGGAAAATGTTGATGGTCAACTATCTAAATATAATAGATGTTTGGGAGTCCGTAGAACAAGCATACACACTAGAATTTGTTGAAAATACTACCAATCTAACAATCGACTCAAAACAGGCCAAGAAAGCAAATCATGGTGCAATGAATGCAATTATCAGTGCAGTAGATGAATCAATAGCTATAGTATTTTCAAATACTAATAATGTAAAAGAAATGTGAGATGCACTTGTTCACAAATATGAGAGTAATGACTAAATCAAGAGGATATATACACATGACTTTTACAAATTCAACAAGAATTTAGTGAACTTGGACAACATTTATCCGATGATAA
Source organism: Carex arenaria (assembly GCA_964058825.1). Classification (NCBI taxonomy): domain Eukaryota; kingdom Viridiplantae; phylum Streptophyta; class Magnoliopsida; order Poales; family Cyperaceae; genus Carex; species Carex arenaria. The sequence goes on from CAXKVW010000826.1 coordinate 11,076, forward strand.
GTTTGTAGGAAAGTTGTTGCGCACCATGAGTAGGAAACCTAGATGGGAGTCGATGGTGAGCGCATTAGAAGTGCTTACAGGCATTCAAACCTTCACACCTGATGAACTATTGGCATATCTTCTAAGTTGTGAAGAGAAAGTCGGTCAAACTGAGGAACCCATATCAAAAATAAAAAAAATTGGCATTTTCATCACAAATCAAAAACTATCCACACAAAAAGACCTACATACTTTCGCCATCTAGCCACGAGAGTGATCAAAACCAAAATAACAATCCTAAAACCTCAACGAGTGCTCAACACCTAAGCGAAATACTCCAAAAAATGCTTGAGTTTGAGGAGAAATACAATAAGCGACGTGAAGAGAAAAACAAGAGAATTGTATGCTTCGCATGCAATAAAAAGGGTCATAGCCTCAAGGAATGCTACATACTATTTCTCTCGATGAAAGAAAACGCAGAACAAGAAGGACACGACAATCAAAGGAACAAGAAGGAAAAGGCCTTGAAAGCTGACAACAACTAAGACACGGAGTACATCAGCTATGATGAGACTATTTCTGATTTTGAGGACCATGGATCAATCAATCATGCACTGGTGGCGATATATGATGGTCAATCATCTCTCGAACCTTCGAATGAGGTAACTCACAAGTCTGAATTTATTGATATTGAAAGAACCTTAGCAAACTTGCATGACTCAACAAACATGATAGTGACTGAAACTTTAGGTAAGAAATATTTGTCTAACATGAATTTTCTATTTAATGAGTTGCATGGGAGCTTGAATAAAAGGAATGACAAAATTCAAAGCCTACAATCTAAGGTCATAGGTCTAGAAGCCAAGGTTAAGAATCTAGAATCAATTGCGCTAGAATTGTATCAAAAACCTACTCATGAGAGTGAAATAGATACGCTTGAATTTGTCCTACACAAACTAACTGAAGAAGAAAATGAAAATGCTATAAAAATCAAATGATGATACCAACCATCACCATTCATCACAATTAATGAACTTAGAAATGTTGAAAACCTACAATCTTCTAAAAGCAAGAATACACTATCTAGAAGCCAAAAATAAAAGTTAAGAAAATTAAAGAACCCTTATCAACAAGGTCTCCGGCAAACCTACAAAGCTAAGAATCTAATTAAAGAACTTGAGTTTGAAAAGTTTGGTTTAGGATTTGTTGAAAACGAATTCTACAATGGACCTAAAATTTGGCCGAGCTGAAATAATAACATGAGACAAACTCAATTTTATTAATAATGAGAAATTCTTAAAGCTCGACTTTGATTATGCAAAATATAATAGAATTCACTTCAATGATAACAAGCATATGGACAATAAAGAGACTAATAGGATATATTTCAAAAATGATCAAGGGAGATGGTGTTACACATTAGGTAATAGGTTCTCTAAATACGATCACCAAGTAAAATTAAGGAAGAACAAAAACAGAATCCTGACTAAAAATTGCAATGAAACTACACCAAGTCAAACTAAGTCAAAACCAAACTCAAACTGGGAATTATCGAATCACAGTTCCAAAAATGTTCCAAAATCATTTGTAATATGCAACTCCTATTGCAACACAGGACATACATCCGTTGAATACAGATTTAGGAAGAAATGGAACATGTCGAATGTTGTGTGGACACCTAAGTCTAGAAAAGAATAATCAACATGAGATCATCTCCTCCAAATATAATAACTTCAACATAACCAAAAGGGGAGATGACCAAACTAATATACACTAGTGTTCCATACTAGTACATACACACAAACAAAATTTTCTTTTTATATTCATAAAATAAAAATTGTTTAAACTAAAAATAAAATCAGTAGAACTCAATTTACACAGGAAACATCGGTATTGGTTTCTCATAAACAATCTGGAAGACTATAGTTGACTCTACCATTGTAATGGTACACTAACTGTTGTAATGATACATCCATTTCAAATGGCCATTAGGTTATCGTTATTTGCTAACTGCAAAACTTTTCCTACCGTTGTAACGGTTCCTAGCGGGCAGCCTATGCTGTCTGCCTGATTCAATACCTATTTTGGAGTTCCCTTCTTCTAAAATATTCCATCTTTCAATTAATGATATTTCCTGCCATTCTATCACAAATCTCCAAATTCCCTATATTCAGAAATTCCCTCAAATCAATCAAATTCAGAAATGACTGTTTTGGAGTTTTCTTTTTCTAAAATATTCCATCTTTCAATTAATGATATTTCCTGCCATTCTATCACAAATCTCCAAATTTTCCATATTCAGAAATTCCCTTAAATCAATCAAATTATGATATTGTATATCTAAAATCTTTCTTAAAACAATCAAATGATGATATTATCACAAATTCAAATGTCTTTTAAGAAAGAATTAAATCAGCTACTAAAAAGGAAATTATAATTCATGGATCCTAGGCAATGCCTATATAACAAGAGGCTTCTCATCTCAAATCTATAGCCTCATAAACCATAGATAATACCTTCCTCACAACTCAAAAAACTATGGCACCTAAGGTAGAACAATCTTCCACGGCGGTTAAGAAAGCAATAGAATATCATATAATTCGAGTCAATGTTGAAATTTGGGCAAAATGCATAGAGTGCCATGACAAGAGCAGAATTTTGAAGATGTTCTACTGTAATGCCTGCGGTATCACCATTCATCCCATGTGTCTCTATATGAAGACCCCAGGTTCATCTGTTGGAAATGCAACACTTGTGAGGACAAAGAAAAGGAGAACAAGCGTGACAAGTGTGAATGAAGCTCCTCCAATACCATTGAAGGACCAAAAGAATAGACTTAAATCCAAGCTATTTTATTAGGATCTATAATTTTTTATATTAGAATCAACGCACTTATATTTCTTCATGAGCTATCTTTTGTTTTCAACTCTTGTTATTTTAATATAAGTATGAATTATAAATCTCTTTCTATTAAGCACAAAGAGTTATAACTTGAGAATATTAACTACAATAAGGGGGTATGAATACTAAATTTGAAAAATAAAATGAAGAAACCTCTATCAAACGAAAGTGGTACGAGTCATAAGATTATGTGTGACAGACATGAAATTTTTTTACCACTGAATAAAGAGTTAAAACCTAATATATAAATCCAAAACATAAAAAGTATTATGGATCATGGCAGATAAATCAAAATTTCAATATATCATTGTGAATTATGCCATATTCTATATTTTCTTCAAAACATATACTTTTTTTGATCAAATAATAAAATTTCAACACAACCTATATTCAAAGGAATGATTTTTGATCAAACTATGAAATAATTTCAACATTCCACCTAATTAGGGGCTATCTTAATTGATTTATTAATAAAACTTCAAGACTCCGTTACTAGACGAATTAAATGATTATATTAAGAGACGAAATTAAATATTCTAACTAATTGCACCATAATTTCAATTTATAGCATATTTTAAGAGACACATATTCTTGATCTATACCGAATTTCAATACCTCTTGACTTATAGAAGAAATAATAGATCAAGCCATTCCTTGTTAGATATTTAATATTATTTAATTAAAATCGCAAATATCATGACTAATAGAGTCAAAATTCAAAGGTTGCACTTTATTAACTTCAACATTAAATAGATTAGTGCAATTATTTATGCTTTAACTTCAATTAATTCATGAAAATTTATTTTTAGACCTCAATTTACATTTTTACCAATTTAAGTGGGAGTGCATGAATTGAGGGTCCTCTATTCTTTTTGAGCATAACTATGTTTTATTCTAATTCTTTTGACCATTTTCAAAAGGGGGAGTGATATTATAATAAGTTAATGCTATATTGGTATTCCAAGATACTACACACACAAACACAAGAAAAAGAGAAAAACAAAAAATTTCAACAAATTCTAAATTTTGTGGGAATAACCAATTTATGCACTCACTTGATATATATGTTTTGCAAATCGCCAAAAGGAGGAGATTGTTGGATTATAGCATAATTTACTTATCTGTTTGACTAGATTTGCAAAACATATATCAATTGAATTTTACAGTTTACATGTCTTGAGATAATGTGCAGGTTCATGACAATGGATTACACATCAAGGATGAAATATTAAACTTCTATCAATATCAAAGATGTGGTCATGAAGTGCAAGGCATTGGACATCAGAAGACCATCTCAAGATTAAGGATATCAAATCTGTAATATTGGTAAAATAAGCTTGAGAATGAATAATGTAAGGTCTACCGTTGTAACAGAATAAATAAATTACTCTACCGATTATTGACGGTATAATTCGGATTGGACCGTCATCTAATGGCAAGATTTCCAGAGTATACCGTCATAATGGTACGTCTACCGTTGAGGTTAATATATAGCGCCCAAACCTAGTGTAAATTGATCGACTGTTGTAACGGTATATGAGACTGTTACAACGGTAGGGCCAAATTACTTTCATATTATCAGCTCTCTATAAATAGAAGCATGGTCTAGGTTTGGAGCATCACTCTAGCCGCCACAAACTTCAATATTTCGAATTCTTAGATCTAGAAAAAGTCGTTATAGAGATATATTAGAAACTTCAATATTTTGAGTGTAAATATCTACATAAATTTATTAAATGTGATCTAATGCAATGCTCATGTGTGAAGTGAAGATCGACAATGGAAAGTTATAAATGAATAACAATAAATATTTAGATAGGGATATTTTAGATCACAGACAATTGTACGATAGAGATATATTAGATCATTACTCATAGACGACCTCACAATAGTGGTTTTTAACCACTAAAAGCAAAACAATTGTGATAAAGTAGTCCATAAATAAAGGTTTATGTAGGCAATTTTTTTCCTCAATCTCTATCAAATTCAAGATGATCTAACTTTTTATCTACCACCTATGCCATTAGATGCAACGCCTATGAAAGTGTGGATTCTCTAGAGTAATTAAAGTATAATTTAAGTTTGAATTCTGAGTCATTCGATCATAATCCGAGATAATTCAGACTAAATTTGAAAATTAACAGTACTATTTTTAGATTCATGCCAACTTATAACGAACGTTCCAGATTCAAACTGAAATATCATTTTTCTATTGCATCTCTACTGATTCCTTGTTGAATTTCAACACTCTTTGCATATGGCAAATATATCAATTCATGTAGAATTCCAGTGAAGATATCGCGTCATTTGTTTTGTGCACAGAAGGCCTATGTGTTTCAATAATTCCAAAAAAAATAGTAGCATATATTGGGATCAATATTTTCTGTATTCCTTTGTTGCATCTATCACTTTTTCAAAGTGGCTCGGTTGGTCTACAAGCATAATATTTTTTTAATGAGAGTTAATGATATATATAAATTTACGAAATTTATGACATTGTTCTAACTTTACTTTTAATATTTTAAAATTATGAGAATCACAATGAACGAGTTTACAGAAAAAGATATGGAATTAATTCTAGTTTTCTTTAAAAATTTGTATTAGAAAAGGGAAAAAAAATCCAAAATTGGTATTCTTTGAATGTTTTTGGAAAAGATTTTGGATATATTTGCGGAGAGACTAATCAAGTAATATTTTTATGGATAATGATGGGCCTAATAAAAATTTAAATAAAATCAAGTAAATCAACTAATTTGTATTTTTTTTTTATGAAGAAAAGATACTCACATCACATGCTAGGATGCTACGCAGTAGGAAATTATCGAAAAACATTGCCTATGTTTACTTTTGGCTGTAAACTAATAAATGAATTGTTGATGTGAAATTAATAATTAAGCATGCATACCTCGACTAAGGTGCAGCCAAGTACGCACCAATGAAAATTAAAACACATCAATTAATTGTCCTGTGATAAAGTAGCTTAGCTTTTTAACCCTATAATAGATGAAATAATTAAACCATGCGGTCTCAACGTGGCAGACAGCTGCTATATGGACCATTAGCATTAGATTTAATTAAGCACCATATGTACTGTACAAATATTAGGGAATCATTAATTAACAGATCGATCAGTTAGTTAAACTTAGTTCTTCTAAAGTTCTCCATTCACAACACACTGGAGATATCCCTCTCTTATGCTAATTTTTAGTCACTAGTATCTTGCCCTTGCGTTGCAACGGGATTATATTATAAGATTTAACATTAAGATTGAACAAAGAGACAAATAATAAATAACGGTAAAAAAAACATCGACAAATGACTACTTTAATTTTAACAGCATTCTTTGCAATAAAAATGAAAAAAAAAAAACCTTTTCAATCTTTACGTTAATTTAAATCAATAATATGTTTTTTTGTTCTCTTTCCAAAATGAATAAGAGGTAGGCAATTTGAAAATGAGATATGTTATCTGTCAAAATCAAAAATTAATCTCTTTATGAGCCAATCAAAGCTGAAGAGAGATATAATAACAAAAATGTAATGCTATTTTAATTTTTTTTAATTTTTAGCATTACGTGTGGCAATACAGATAGCGAGTACATCTCAAACTAAATTTAAACTTCTACACGTAAAAACAAATATAATTAAATTTCAAAATATATGTTCAAAAATGTACTTTTAAGCACCCTTGTCAAGGTTTTAGATATGCCCCAGATCGACTCTTACAGCAGTGAAAAGTCTATATAAATTTGTCTTTATTTTGTTTTTTTTATTCCATAATTTATCTTTTATGTTATAAATGTGTCAAATTTAAAATGAATACGCTGGAATTGATCCACTGAAATTATATAGAAGTGAATTTTCAATAACATCAACAAATCAATCTAAAACATCTATTTATAATAAGATAATTCGAACTGAAAAAAATAAATTCTACAACATAAATCCGAATAAAATGGACCTCTGTTTCATTGTTCCCAACATGGGTTTTTTCTCAAAAAAAAAAAATAGAAGAGAAGAAAAAAAAAAGCAGGAGCTTTAATTTCTAATTTTGTATTGATGGATCACATCTCGAGGTTGACCTGATCAAATATTTACTCAACTTCTACCTCTTATTATGAGTCCTTACCCTCCACAGAGTCGAAAAGTTTAAATAATTTTCATTTTTATTGTCGAAAATATATAGAAAGAGAAGAAATAAAACAAAGAAAACAAAGAAATAAGAAAATAATTTAATTGCAGGAATCAAATATAGTTGTAAGAAGGAATAAGGAAACATATCGGTAGGAATTCATTCAATTTTAATTGTGACAAACTATATAGCAATATGTGTGATGAGTATATTTTTAACTAAATTTAGACTTCTACACATAAAATATATGCATATAATCAAAAGATGAGAGATTATTTGATTGGAGAGCAGATATTAAATTCGAAAATTTATTCTTAAATTCAACCGTTGGCGGATCAGGACAACTACGTGCAATATATAAGAATGGAGATATCAGTATTATATACGTACATTCGTATGATCTGACAACCGATTTTTTTATATGTGCCATTAACAAAAAATTTAAACATGTTGCATAGTTTTTCTAGAAATTTTAATTATATGATGAGACCGCTCGTAATATCAACATGCCTCGAAAGAAGAGGCATGTTAATATCGGATCAGCGATTTTCAAAGTCACTTAATAAATAGTAAAAAAATTAAAAAAAAAAAATAAAATTTGGTCTCTAAGCACATTTTAATATGGAGAACATGTTGAGCAGTTCGGATTGACTATTTGAACTTTGAAAATGAGGATATAGTGCCATGAAGTAAAAACTTGTTTTACTCCATGAAGCACCATAGCCCAGCTCTCTCTCTCTCTCTATCTATATATATATATATATATATATATATATATATATATATATATATATATCTCCATTCTTACATAATGCACGTAGTTGTCCTGATCCGCCAATGGCTGAGATTGAAGGATAAATTTTTGGATTTAATATCAGCCCTCCAATCACATAATTTGTCATCTTTTGATTAAATGCATCTATTTTATGTGTAGAAGTCTAACTTTAGTTAAAAATATATTCGTCACACATACTGCTATATAGTTTGCCACAATTAAAATTCAATGAATTCTAGCGATTTGTTTCCTTATTTCTCCTTAAAGCTATCTCTGATGAAAAATGCTATAAATATTTTCTTATTTTATTTCTAATTAATTTTTGCTATTAATTATGGAAGAAAAATTCATGCCTACAATTTTTTTTATTTAAATAATTTATGCATAACAAAGTTGCTCATTCTATATAGATTGGAATAAGAAAGTAAAGAATTTCGCAACTCCAAATTGATACAAATTTAGAACAGTTAGAAATAATTTTTTTGAATAATTAATTGATGGGTGTAATTAATTGAGATTGGTCAAAAAATATTGGTAGAACAAATTTATCTTTATTTGATCCAATGGGCAAATAAAATTATGAAAAAAATATAACATGTTAAAATTTGGATCATTTTCAATTGAGTCATTGACTAATATTTAAAATTTAATAAATATTTCGTAATTTTCTAAGTATTTCATTTGTGAATTAAAATAGATAGTTTTATTTTGAGAAAATCGTTTATTGTATTTTGTGCTAAAATATTAATATTTAATAAGATAAAGTAACTTGGTTTATATTGTAATAAAAGTAAAAAATAATTGCGCTTCTTATTTATAATTTTCATATACAAGATCTGTCATTTGTACTGTTAAGCATTTGAATTTTTTTGTAAATAACATGGCAAGACACTCTCTCTGGTGCTTATTTGGTGAATATATGTGACGACATATAGTCAGATTTGGACTTGTCTCGATTTTCAGGTTGCAATTCAAAGGAATTACAATTTAATTGAGAATAATAGATGGAGAAACAATTCTAAATCAAATATCTCATTTATTATAGTAATTTAATTTCAAATAAAGATTGGAAAAAAATTAGAATAATTATTTTCATCCCCACACTTTCATCCCCCCATTATCCCCACACCCTCCCCACATTAATTAACTACCTTAATTAACATCCTTCTCACATTCCATTTCCATCTCCGCACTTTCTCCATATTAATTAACTACCATAATTAGCATCCTTCTCCACATTAATTATCTACCTTAATTAAATTTGATCTCTTTCCTTAATTTGAATAAATATTATATTTTTTCTTTTGTCATTTCATCAGATAAATACTAACTTTCATAATGTTAAATACTAACGTTCCTAAAGTTAAAGAATAATTATTTTCATCCCCGCGCTACAGTACCCGTACTGTACATTAAATACATGATGTGTTATGGTCTCCACTAATTACTTGGTCTCCCCTTTTCAGTCCCCACACTCGTCCAGTGTCACCCTTTATAAATATGAATAATTATATAGAACCCTCCATTCCCATCCTCCTTCATCCCCGCATCCTCCAAAAATGGAAAGTCGCTACCTAATATTTTTTTTTTGTCTTTTAGTGGGTATATGGGGGAACAACATTTTTCGCTGTTAGACGCCAATGGTTAATATTACAATGAACAAAGTTAAATACTAGATTGATGAACGGTAAATACACTAAAAACTGAAGTTAAATACTGCAGAAAATTAAATATCTAAAGTTAAATACTGACATTCCTAAATTTAATACTAATGTGTATAAAATTAAATACTAAGATATATATGCTAAATAGAATCCATGCAACTTATTTATAATTTTAGAGATTAATACTTTTGACTTTAAAAATAAATACTAACGTTCATAATGTTAAATACTGATGTGCGGGACACGGGGACGATACCAAATTAGTTTGTCATTTTTGCGGGGACAGATTGTGTCGCTGTTGGACGCAGACGGTTAAATACTCCAATGAATAGAGTTAAATACTTGTTCGATGCACTATTAATACACTAAAGATTGAAGTTAAATACTGGAGGAAATTTAAACCATCAAATGTCGGAATCTAATTTTTTTGTCTTTTAGTGCGGAGATGCGGAGACAGATATGTTAAATTTTTGTGGGGACAGATATTATTTTGCTGTTGGGCAGACAGTTAATACTCCAATGAATAGAGTTAAATACTTGTTCGATGCACTGTAAATACATTACATATAGATGTTAAATACTATGCGGAACCATATTTTTTGTCTTTTAGTGCGAACTTTTTTGTCTTTTAGTGTGGGGATAGAGGGGGGATGGGAATGCGGGGACAGTTATCTGGGTCCAAAAAATTATTGAGGACAAAGTTGGTAGAAAAGAAAGAAAAAAATTATTAGCTCTCAATAATAGAATTCTTGCTTTCAATATAGCGTTCTTCATCTCTGATTCTTGTAACTAATTTATTTTTATATTTCTTTGTTTTGTATATTTTCGACAGTGAAAATAAAAATTATTCAATCTTTCCAAATCTGTAGAGATTTTTTTTCTTGATATGCTATATTCATTGTGTCAAGAGGAAAAATATTTTTTATTAGAGTTACTATATCTTTGCGAATTGATGAAATAAGGTATGAACCATATTAATTTAACATTTCTAATTTTATTATTTTATTATATATTTTGAATTTGAGGAATTATAATCTAATTTTGATATTTTGTTTGTTTATTTCCATAAATGTTGGACTACATCGAACATGATTACACTGGCAATGATACTTTAAGAAAAAAAAATCATGTTATTTTTGATCTGTTGTTTTCATTTGTTGTTGTTTCTTTTATTGTTATTTTTTTTTCATTTGACTTTAATATTCATTTAAATATATATTTTTTCTTAATTTTGTGTGAATGTTAAACAATTTTTTTTATATTTTATTCAATCTTATAATATGTCCCCGTTAAAAGCACGGGCACGATACTAATATATATATATATATATATATATAAAATCTAACACATTCAAAATGTTTTGCGGTGCTTTTGTGCAAATCAATTTGTATGATTTCAAATCCAAAATAAACAAATAAGGTAAAATTCTCCAGTATATGACTTGACTGGAGAGAAAGACCCTGGCAACGTAGGCTTGTACTGGGGTTTTTCCTAAGCAAGTATAATATTAGACAGTCAGAACTCAGAAGTGAGAAGCATTTATGCACCTTCAATTTGCATCAATAATTAATGCATGATCTTTGCTTCTCAGCTAAGTATTAAATTAGAACATGCAGTGCAAATATATTTGCTTTTCCACGCGACATGCCCGGCATTGGCCTTGCATGCCACATGCACGACACACAATATGCAAGCCCCTCTCCAAATTTATACATCCCGATCGAGGTAGTAATAAATTAAGAGCACCATCTCAAAACATTCATAAATTAATCGGACGATATATATATACAAGCCTTGGTCTAGGTGCATTGAAATATATGCAACCTTAACTTGAAAATCAACGCTGTTGTAAGATTAATTGAATTGTTTGTGCATGCATAAATCCAATTAAGATGAGATATATAATTAATCCGTATCTCTATAGTATCTCAAATTTTAATTAAGCTTGAAATTCGGATCAATCCAATATAATCAATTGTTAATAGCTAGGGATTGAACGGTTTGAATTAATATTTCTGTACTAACTCATAATCGTATATTAAGTACTCATAAATCAGGAAAGAAATCGACCGTTCCGATCGGACATGGCACGCTTCCATTTAGCAAGATGATGCAATTTATTTATTAACTAGTATCAATGTAACTACTTGGATATAATTTAAGAGAGAAATGGTATGGAGGTGCTTGTTTTGAGGGGAGAGCCATTTTTATTTTCGATGAGCGTTCCTACTTATCCGCTCGCTAATTTCATTACATTTTTTTTTTTTTGGTGTTTGAGACCAAGAGACAGTTTACATATATAATATACTGCCAAGGCAAAATTAATATCTAGTTCCACTCATCAACTGGCGAGTACTCTCTTGTGTTGTGTAAAAGATAACGTTTTCAATGTAAAATTGGACTTTTTTCTAGCTTGAGTTTTCTGTAACGAAAGTGTTATGTATTCTTTTGCTGCGGGTGCATACTAAAAAACACAAACTTTTTCGGGTATGGTGTCAATCGATCCGAATACGATTGATTGATATATGCATAATTAAATTTTATCATGTATCTGATTGATATACAAATACGAATGATACAATATTTGTGTATATTTGTGTATGTTGTATGCTTTTGCCGATGAAGGTAATAATTCATGTAGTTATGTCAAATATGCGATATAAGTTTATTATCTAATTTTAATATTACAAACAAAAAATGCATTATAATTAAGACCACTTCGGTAAAATTTTGCGTGTAATAAAATATTTAGTATTCATTTATTTTGAGAACGAAATAACAATTGACATTTATTATATTTAAAGTAATATCTCCTTACAAAAATTATTTTCCAACAAAATCTGTTGTTGTTGTCTAACTAAACACAAACAAATTACAACTAAAATAAATTATATGATTTATGTGATAAGTATGTAGAACTAAAGAGACATGTGAAGAGTCCGATTGTGATAGGTCTTCACTTTACATAAAGAGATGTATGTTTGATTTATATAAGAATTATCTAGAAATAAATAATTGCTATACTGTGCATAGTGAAGATACTCGCGTTTTATTCGCGAATAAAATGCGTTTAATTCGTTTTTATACCATTTTTGAACTGAACTTAGAAAGAAAACACACAAAAAGAACGTATAATACGTTTTATTCGCGAATAAAACGCGAATCACGAATTATTCGGGATAAAAATACGATTTTTTATGTTTTAAAAAAAACTAGGGTTTTTTTTTGGGTTTTCTTTTTTGCTTATTGCATCGAATTATTTCCGAATTATATCCGAATCACGAATTTTTGACCTCGCCGAACTTTTCCCGAATCATTAAGTTGTCACTATGATATTGTGTGCATAGTGACAAGATTCGCGAATTTTTCGGTTTTTTTGGTGATGCCGAACCGAACGCCGAATTATTCGGTTGACCGAACTTTGACCGAATAATTCCCGAATAATTAGCGAATGTTACGAATTATTCCCGAATTTTACGAATTTTTTCCAGAATTTTATTTTTTTGTTATTTTTTGTTTTTGCTCTCTTACAGAACTGAGATATCTGATCCGAATAATCCCGAATCATTCCGGAATTATATCCGAATCACGAATTTTTGATCTCATTGGACGTTTTGCTGAATTATTGAGCTGTCACTATGATAATGGGTGTACAAAAGGAAAGCTTCACAATGGGACATAGCGCTATAACCAGAGAAGACCATTCATTGAACTTTGTGAAAAACTAAAAAAGCGACCAACGAAACGGTGGGTAGCCACCTCGCGTGCGTCGCATGTGGCGGAGGTTGCCAAGTGGAGCCCGCACGAATGCACCTCTCATAGTCTCATGTGCTAGGTGTCGTTCCACTAACAGAGAAGAGAGACTTTCATCAACTGGATATGTCCTGTCTGACCTCACTGGAGTGGTGGGCTGTCCGGGAGTCCAAGAGAGGTCCAAACGAAACGAGTGACGGGAAGTTACTTGGTCCCACAGGAATCCACGTGGGAGCCCAATAGGACTTCCTCTCAGCGGTGGGCCCAGGCCCAGTGATTCTCTAGTAGCATCCTCCTCTCCTCTGTCTCTGCTCACCTCTATAAAACCACACCAACACCCCATCTCTTCTCCTCTCCACCACCACTCTCTCTCTCTCACTTAATTCTCTCTAAACACAATTTCGTAATTTCAAACGAAGAGGAAGCGATCGTTGAACCAGCTTAATTAAACCCTAGCTAGCAAGTATCAACCCTGATCGATCGAGTAATGACGAATCAGAACGTGATAGTGCAGGAAATGGGGATGGCCGTGGCTGCGGCCGTAGCCAACTCGTACCCCTGCCTCCCTCCGCGCAGCTGCGGTGGTGCCGCTGCCCATGCCGGAGGCAGTGCCATGTCAATTAAGAAGAGTTTTCTCTCCTCTCTAGAACTCTCCGGAGCCCGGGTCAATGCCTGGGTCGAATCGATGAAGGCCTCCTCTCCCACACACGCTAAGGCCTTAACCACATCTATTGATGACGTCAACACCGCATGGATGGTGAGTTGTATACGAAACAATAAACCATTAGTTGGTACTGTGTAAAGGTAGGTATGGAAATTAACCGATTTTCTGGGGTTATTGTGTAGAGAAAACATCCATCGGCTCTGAGCAAGTTCGAGCAAATAGTGAGTGCCTCAAAAGGGAAGCAAATCGTGATGTTTCTAGACTATGACGGGACCTTGTCTCCTATTGTCGACGATCCCGACTCTGCTTTCATGTCTGAATCGGTTAGTGATCATAGATTATTTTAGCACTTATCACTGCTTTAATTTTGCTCCAAGAAAAATTAAGACAAGTTTAGAATCTGACTTGTGGGTCCCGATGTTTCTGAAAAAAAAAAAAAAAAAAACAGATGAGAGCAGCAGTGCGCGACGCAGCAAGCTACTTCCCCACAGCAATCGTCAGTGGGAGGTGCAGAGACAAGGTACATTTCGCTTCACTTTAATTAGATTTTGACCAACTTAATCTTCCCTGATAAATCAATCCTTCTTTTTTTTTCGTCCTCCATTTGAATATTTCTCTGTTTTGTTTATCATTTTTTCTTGTTTTCTTTTATTAGGTGTATGATTTTGTGAAGCTCACTGAGCTGTACTATGCTGGTAGCCATGGCATGGATATCAGAGGTCCAGCTAAAGCACCCAAGTACAAGAAATCCAAAGTACAAAGAACCTTTTAATTTTTTTATTTTAAAAACAGAGCAGAGCAAAACTATTTTACTGAATTAATAACTCTATATGACTATATGTATGTATGTATGTATGATGTATGTATCTAAGTTTGTTTTCTGCTCATGCCTGTTTACCAGTACCAGGCTAATAAGGCTCCTAACCATCAACCTGCCAGCGAGTTCCTTTCCATGATAGAAGAGGTTGGTTGGTTTAATTTGTTTTGAGAATTGAAAATAAATAAATTAATGTTGAGGGCATTGACTAATTAAGCAAGTAACTAACATGGGTATTTTTGTCAGGTATTTAAGAGATTGGTTGAAACGACCAAGTCGACACCTGGTGCCAAGGTGGAAAACAACAAGTTCTGCGCCTCAGTCCATTTCAGATGTGTAGATGAAAATGTTAGGAATTATTTTTATTAACGACCTGACTTCCTCGACGTTTTTCCATTACTGGAAATAATATTAAAGGTGTCGTTTCTTTTTTATTTCCTTTTCAGTATTGGAGTGACTTGGCTGATAAAGTTAAATCTGTCATCAAAGAGTACCCCATGTTGAGAATAACTCAAGGCAGAAAGGTATTTATTTCATCTTTTTGTATTTGTACAAGTACATATATAGTATTAATTACACCTTTAGATCATTTTATCCAGTTAATTAATATCTATAAATATGTATTTGTATATATCAACTATCAAGTGTGATCGACATGGTTATATTGATTTGCATGTCTACCCTACTTACCTCTTAGGTATTGGAGATTAGGCCCACAATTAAATGGGACAAAGGAAAGGCCTTGGAGTTCCTATTGGAGTCTCTTGGTAAGTTGCTCAGAATAAAATATTTAACATGATATCCATTTTATTAAAAAAAATTTATGTAATATGCTATCACATCAATATATCATGCCACATCCTCTTCCTTGGTTTTTATAGCAACACTCATAATAAACAATCTTGTTTAATTAAATTTTATCCTTCAAATCTCTCTTAGGATTTGCCGACCGCAGTGATGTTCTTCCAGTATACATAGGCGATGACCGCACCGATGAGGATGCTTTCAAGGTACTATTTGTTAGCAAGTACTATGTACTATTTTATTAGACATGATTACATTATAATAATAACTCTCTTATGTGGCCTCATGGCATCATTGATGTTGAAATTGTCGACCAATAATTAAGTTTAAGTTGCAATTTAATTAAACTAAACCTTGTTTTTGCTTATTAATTTAGGTATTGCGTGATAGAGGACAAGGAATTGGAATTCTTGTATCAAAGCACCCGAAGGAAACAAAAGCTGCTTATTCTTTAAAAGAACCAACTGAGGTGTGTGTGTGTGTGTGTTTGTTTGTTTTTTGCTGCGCCCACTGTTTTCATCTTATTGGTTTCAATCTTAGTTGTATGAATTTTATCTTCATGCATATATTAGTTAGTTAGGATTACATGTACCCTTCAGGACCACACTAGATGTGTAGTGTAGGTCTCTCTTTATTATTTTCTCTGATGTGTGCATTAATTATTTACTCTCTAGTCTCTGCTCCATAAGTCCATATAGGCTATGTATGTGTTGGCATTTTGTTTCTTTTTGGCATGTTTGTGTGTTTTCGTTTAAATTAATTCTAATAATCTCGGCAACTGGTCCGTGCATGCAGGTAATGGACTTCTTAACACGGCTAGTTGACTGGAAGCGGCTCACCTTAAATGATGAACCGAGTGCTTATAAAGACAAAATTTGGGGAGGCGTGGGACCAACCTCTACTGTTCGGTAGTTATTATGTATTCCTCTGACTGAGGAAAAAGAGAGAATCAGAGAATAGCTCCAAAAATAAGTTGCCTTTTGTAGCTCTCCACTATTCTAATTTTTGCTTTTATTTTTTTTTCTTTTTCTTGGGGCCATGTAAGCATACAGCATCTGCATGCGATGCTCTCTAACCCTAACTCAGGAGCACGATGTACCACCCTTGTGAATAGATTAGATCTCTATAAATTGGAAATATGAAAAAGCATTATTTTCTCTTTATGGAGTTCTTTTAGGATTTTATTTTACTTTTGTAGAAATTAGATCTCTATTAATTATTTTCTTTTTCTGAGGACTGAGATATTATTAATAAGAGAAATTAAGTACAATAAATAAATTCACTACTTAACTACTCCAGCATAAAATTATATATGTATATGAATTTAACAGCCCGACTGTTCTTCCTCAATACAATATGAGAAATGCTAATAGAACATCAAGACAATTTTCTACCTAATTGTTTTGCAACTTAAAACTAATAATTACCTACATTGCATAAATAAAAACAAGCGTCAAGATCTCTGCTGATGTTGTAGATGTAGATTCCTGCGCTATATCCTATATGCTCATTGATGTTTATACTTTGCATTGTAAAGAGTTTATATCTATATATATTAGTAGATAATTCAAATCCCAAATTAATTAAATTTGCATTGTAAGATGTTAAGGATTGGAACTTCATTTTTATTATTTTAAAACAATTAAGCACGTTTAGGGCCTGTTCGGCAGACCATTGGGAATGGGCATGGGCGCGGAAATTGAACTAAAAATTTCAGAGTTTTCCCACGTGAATAGTAATTTTTAGTTCAATTCCCACGCTCATGCCCATTCCCAATGGTCTGGCGAACAGGCCCTAATCGGAAGCCTTAAAACCATAGGAATTTGAAGGGAATTTGGATCTGGTGGAAAAAATTCTCTGCACCCCGTTCGGTTGTCCTTTTTCTTTGGTGATGGGATTGAGTTTATTCCCAGCTTTGTTCCCAACTCCTCGTTATTTCATAGGGAAAAAATTTTTGATTAGACTTCATTATTATTTTCTTACGCTCTTTTGATGTCTCTCTCCAATGAACAAATATTAATCTATGATGTCACGTGAACTTTATTTTTTTTTTAATAAAACATGGTTGCTAAAAAATTTATATGTGAGATCATTTCTATTCTTTTTATTGTAACAAAAAAATAGTTTTAGTTCATGAACTATATTGTTTTTGCTATATATTTTATACTTAAAAATATCAAACAAATGCCAATATTAAAACGTTGAATATTTATTAATTGATGTTTTTAATGATAATAAATGTAAGGTTATTGTAAATAAATATTTAAATTGATCATAATTTAAATACTAAGAATAACTTTTTTTCATCTCAAAATTTATATGCTGCTTGACGTGATATTTTTATCTTAAATAAGTGAGAAATTTAAATAGAAACACATATTCTTAAAATAAATCAAGACTTCCTACAACTAATTTTACGGTACAGCCGAACACTCATTCTATAATCAATCCCATGCATACACTAGTGGAAAATATACCTTTTGTATCGGGTATATAAGCACATCTGTATCGGGTCTCGGGGCGACACTGATCCAGGCGATACAAATACCCGAGGTTATTTGTATCGGGTATTAAACCGATACAGAAAGTCACTTTTAGTGTCGATTAATAAATAGAACCGATACAGATCTCAAAATTCGGGTTTTTAAAAAAAAATTTAATATCAAAATTGTGTCGGGTAAACAGTAAAACCGATACAAAATTGTATCTATATCGGTTATTTATTAAATAACTGATACATATATATTTTTTGAATCGGTTATTTATTTATTTAATAAATAACCGATACAGATATCTTTTTTGTATCGGTTTATTAATTAAAGCCGACAATGTTCATTTAATTAGCCATTTTAAAATAATTGTCAAATTACTATTTGTATCAGTTGTTAACATGGAACCGATACAGATTTTATTTTATTTTAAACCAATTTTTTTTTATTTCTGGCCAGCTCCCATATATTTGGCTGACCTATATGAAAACATGCATTCATCAATAACATCCTAAATTATATTATACACCACCTAAATTAAACAAATAAATTGTTATTACAATTAGATTACACCTCAATTAATTGTTCTTACAACTTATCGCATCAATCAATCCTAATTAAACTGTTCTACTTGGTTGCGTTATTTCTTGTTTGAAAAACCTAATCCACTCGACTGGCGGGACTCCACAAAGGCATCCCAATCTGGCGAGACTGATTTGGTATCTCTTGAGGTTGGGCGTCTTACCCTTCAGCGTAAATTTTGTGGTCAGTTCGGTTCTGAACCGTCGGTGTAGAGTGGCCATTTGGGAGAGAAGCCTCCTTTTGAGGTCTCGGTCATTAGGTATTTGCCAGTCCTCCTGCCAATCAATATATACCCCAAGTTTGAAGTTATTTTAATATCAAATAAAAGTTGGAGAAATAAAAAGGTCATATATAGAGCTTACCGATAGAGTAGTCCATATCTTCTCCTTCATTACGTCATCCACCTCAGACCAATTATTTATAATGATCGGGACCTGCCTTTTCACCACCACACCCATCTGAGAGGCAAAACTTTTAGTCGTGCGATTCAAGATAGCCCTCCCGAATCTATCAAACTTAACCTGCTTTCCATCTTTACTAATCACCTCAGTCAGCTGTGTGGGCCCCCTCTCTCGCTTCTTACCTGAGCCCTGCTCACCATCACTCAAGTGAGAGGATCGCTCACCATCACCACCAAAAGACATGGTAGGAGCTGCAAAATCCAAAATAACTTGAGTTAGAAACCTAAAATTATATTGATCATTTACCAATCCAAAATTTAGAAACCTAAAACCCTAAATTGTATATATGCATATATTTTACATTGATATGCATGTATATATGCATATATGAAGCATGCACATTTCCAAATAAACCCTAAATTATTTGGTTAGATAATTATTCATGTCAATAACAAATAAATCCTAAACCCTAAATTATATTGATCATTTACCAATTCAAAATTTAGAAACCTAAAACCCTAAATTGTATATATGCATATATTTTACATTGATATGCATGTATATAAGCATATATGAAGCATGCACATTTCCAAATAAACCCTAAATTATTTGGTTTGATAATTATTCATGTCAATAACAAATAAATCCTAAACCCTAAATTATATTGATCATATTGATCATTTACAAGCACAATTTGCAATAAGCATAACTATTTAATAATTTGCCTAAATAATAATTTGCAATAAGCAATAAGCATGCACATTTCCAACCAACAAGCATTCGAAGTACAATTCCAAGCAAAGGCACCATTCGAAGTACAATTGTACAATTCCAACCTAAAACCCTAAATTGTACAATTCCAACCTAAAACCCTAAATTGTACAATTCCAAGCAAAATTTCATGTACATTTCGGGTACAATCCAAACCCTAAATTCCAATATAACTTATAATATTAAATTCGGTGATAAGTTTGATTAGATTTCGGGTAAAATCCAAAATACAATTCGGGTACAATCCAAACCCTCACAAAAAGGAAAAATTTAGAGGAGACACTACCTTCGCCGGCATAGTGGTGCTTCTGCCGCGAGGAAGAGGAGGTGATCGAGGTCGTGGAATCCTAGACGAGAACGGTGTGAGCGGAGAGAGAGAGAGAGAGGGAGGCTGCGTGAGAGGGATGCCGAGTGAGAGGGAGGTCGAGTGAGATCTTCGATTGTACAAGCACTAGGCGGAGCGAGGGTTTGAACGACGGAGTGAGAGGAAGAAGAGTGCAAAATTTTTGAAAAATTTCTAAGTTAGAACGATGCTCTCGAAGGGAAATATCATATATTTGTGTCGGTTCCTTATAACTAACCGATACAAATTTATCTTCTGTGTCGGGTACTAATAATAAACCGCTACAAATGTATATTCTGTGTCGGCTCTTCATAGATAACCGATACAATTTAGTGATAAAATTTCTGACTATTTTTTGTTGTTAAGAAAAATAAATGTTAGTATTAAAATTTTTTATAAAAAATTAAATTCATTTCGTTCTAAATTAAATTAAATATATAAATTTCCTTATAAATTAATTTTCTTTTTTTAATGTGTAAATAAATTTTCCTTTTAAATTCGTTAATTAATTCTTTGTAAAAATTAAACTTAGTAATTTCCTCTTCTAAATCATGTAGCATTTGATCAAAATTATCCACCACTACATTTTCATCGACCGACACATCATCACTACCGTCATTTACATCGGTATGGTATTCCTGATGCTCAGAATTATTGGTACCTCTGTTTGCTTCCAAATTACTCTCACCGTGCCATATCCAACGCTTGTAATTGTGCTTGAATCCACGACGGATCAAATGGTTCCTCACTTGGATGGGGTTGGAAAATTTCTTCAGATTGTTACAATCACGGCAAGGACACAGCATCACACCATTCCCATCACCTGCCATATATTCTTCAGCAACTTTCATAAATTCATCAACACCTTCCATATATTCATCCGACAAATGTGATGCATCGTACATCCAATTGCGGTCCATATGCAATTAATTATAAGAAAACACAATTAATTAAGCACACGGTTGGGCTTAAGTGTTCACAGTAGGGCTTATATGGGCCGGTTACCATCTTATCCCACTCTTTGAATACTCTGTCTCAGGAGAACTAGTATGGGGAACTAGTATGGGGAAATGCTGCCGAAATTTTCCTAGATACTAAAACACGACTCATATGTGGTCACATCCTAATTGAGACAGAGTATTCAAAGAGCATTCCCAAAACAGGGACTATTCAAAATTAACTATATGCGTACTCTTATATATCAAAATACACATCCATTCACAAACTACTAATTAAATATAAGCTTTAGGGTAGTACTTACAATTTGTTTGGATGCCGGATCGAGTGAAATTAAGAGATCGTTGCACAAGATGATCGAGAAGATAATAGCGCGCAGAATCTTCAAATCCATTACCCTATATAAATTACAACAATTAGGCCGGATCTACAATCTCCACTAATTTAATCACAAGCAATTAGATATATAAGATTTAAACTTATATATTAATCACAAAAAGTATAGCATACATACAAGTTAAAAACACAAATTGCAAAATTATCCTAATCCTTTAATTTTTTACAAAACTCAATACACTTAACTAATATAAATTAATAATTAAATGACATAGAATAGGTGGAATTAATCAACATTTTGGGGTTACATGCATAATATAACTCCAATTATTTAAACTTACATGCATAATTTATTAATTTTTTTTAGGGTTACATGCATGAAATTGTGTAAAATTATTTACATGCATAATTTAGCTAAATCAACACTCTTATTTAATATATGATCATAAATTTATGAAGAATCTTCACAATACCATACATATAATTTGCCAATAGTGTTTAGGGTTTACAAATATGCATTAAAATTCTCATTTTGCAATTGTTGGTAGCTAGAGTAGAAATTGTTTGTTTCAAATAGCACCATCAAAAAAGAAAGACACAAAAGCATCCAATCAAGCTTAAAAGATACATAAATTTAGATAATAGCATTAAATTCGGGCAATTAATATACATACCTACTAGTTGTGGTGGCTCAAGTGATCTTCCCTCTCTTTGATCAACTAGGAATGCCACCTCCTCTTGATAATCAAAAACGAAATCTAAATATCTAGCTAACTTAGATCATAAATCAGAGAACACAGAGAGAAGAACGGCTGATTTAGTTGAGACCTCCAAAACCTAGCTTTGATTCTCACTGTTGTGATTATAATGAAGAGATGAATTATCTGTATCGGTTAATTTAAAAAAAATGACACTAAAAACAAATCTGTATCGGTCCTAATATAAGGCGATACAAATCTGTATCGGCTTAATACAAAAAAACGATACTAATATTTCTGTGTCGGCTGTTAGTAAAGAACCGACACTAATTCTTAACTATCTATATCGGCTATTTAATTAACAACCGATACAGACTATTTGTGTCGGCTAATTACCTAATAACCGATACAAATTTGTGTCGGCTTTAATTAGAACCGATACAGAAAGGGTTTTAGTATCGGTTTTTTTATAATAACCGATACATATTGTTATTTGTAGCGCCTAACACAATTAGCCGACACAAATAGAGTGATACTGAAAGTCTTTTTTCCACTAGTGATATCCATACATGTGGGTTCTCACTTTTTCAAAAGTGAGTTCCCATTCCCGTCAAATCCTATCCCATGTAATTCCATGACATCCGAACATGTTCTTAATGAGAATTGAAATCTATGGGTTAAGAATAAACCAATATAAATACTTTGTAGGTTCTAATTTTCTTTCTCATGTTTCTAAACTTCAGGTATTAGAATCTGAAAATTAAATCTCTGTGTTAAGAATAACCTTTTAAAAGTCAACACTTCAATTCTTTAATATTCGAAATTGGAATTCATATTCTCATTATATAGTCTCAAACCTACAACGCTAAATTTAATGAAGATAATGAGATGTTTATAGCTATATAGTATGATATTTAATGTTCCAATTAGTATCCAACCTGTCTGTAAAATTATAAATTTTGTAAGGGTTTAGGGTTTGGGATCATGATAAAGTCCGGCATTGATAAAAATATGATAAGAAACAAAAAAGACACAAAAATTAATTGTTGTTTCAAGCAATTCTCTTTTTTTCGTCTATTTGACTAATTTATAAAATATATAATTATTGAATCTTACGACTTTCTCTATTTTAGAATTTATGCAAATTTAAGATATTTGGAATTGCAATATGCATATGTTGAACCGAAGAAAACATTAAGATATTTATCAAGGAATTAAATTGTAAAATTATAAACTTTGTAAAGTAGTTTTTGATGTTGTTTTACAGGGCCAAACGTTGATAACTTTTGTCAAACGTTATAACGATTTAAACCTGTGAGAAAGTCCTGAGAAATCAACTAATCAACAGCTGAAAATATTGAAAACATTATAACGTTTTAATTAATATCAACAACTCAAAATGGTTGTTTTGATCAGTTGATTTTCAGGAGACAATCGTTGGTAACGTTTGTGAAGACAGATGTACAGAATAGAAAACCTAATTCAAAATCGATGAAAATATTGTGAGCGTTTTATCAAAACGTTATAACGTTTTATGTCAAAAAGCTCTTTCTAGAGTTGTCTTTATAAATATAACTTTGGACTCATTTCCAAAGTAACTTTTAACCGCTCCTAACTTTTAAAAACCTAAATTCTGTGAGTTTGAGTTCTACCATTGTCGTGAGAGCTTTAAAATTTCAAATCCCTCAAACAACCTCAAATCCAATTCACTAATCTTGAATTAGATTATATTAGAGTGAGTTTTTGAGTGGTTCTCTTGCGAACATTATCTCGAAGACTTTGTTCCTCTCTTGAGTTGGCCGTGTGACTTTCCGTTGGTTGTAAGGGCTCACCGGTTCACAAGTTATAATTCTTTCTCGTTGGGTAATAAAAAGGCGCATCTAGAAGAGGTTGCGACTCTCCAGAAATGTAGGTCTTGTTTTTCCGAACTCCGTTAACACTCCGCGTGTCAATTTTCTCTAAACTCATCTATTTACTTTTTAAGTTGCGATTATTTTTCAAATAAAAATTTAGGTGGTGCATTTAGAATAACATTAATTTCTTTTTATTAGAGTAGAAAATTGGAGACAGTAGGTAATTATGTTCGGCAATAATTTTTTTGATGAGAATATGAAATATCAATTTGTAATTTTTTAAGTTGAAATTTAGAACAATAGAGTTCGGCATGCATGTACATGAAAAATATTTGATAAAGTTTTTTTTTTCTTTTGCAATTAAATTTTTATAGAAGATATTATACTAACATCAAACTATGTTAAGTGAATAGATACCAAATATTGATCCATATTATATCAGACATGCATTTTTTTCTTCTTAAAAACTTAACAGCTAGCGGCTGTCAAAGGTTGATTATATCATATTCTTAAAAAAGTTAATGTGCATTGACTCCAAATATTTCGAAATGGGAAGTTCACTTGAAAATTAGCTTAATATATTTGAAAAGCCTTGTTTGTTTAGTTCTGAACTTTGCATAATTGTGTCAATTAAAACATTTTGTACTATTCAATTATCTTTCGCTTGATTAATTTGTGTTTGATCACTTGTACAGTTCGATTTTATTAATCACATTTTAAATTAAACACAAAAATATACTTTTATATCTAAAATTGTACATCATAGAAATATTAAATAAAGTACTGAAAATATAAAACTACATGAGTTATGAGTAACATAGTACTATAAATTATCATCACAAATGGAAAATACATAAAACAAAAATTTAGTTTGGCATAATACATGTGTTGCACGCAAGATATTTTAATTCGTATCCTCTGAGTTAACTCAAATTTTGAGTTATGATCTGAACCGTCCAATTTAGATCTGCACTTGTGCGTTTTAGGCATGATCCGCATTAGTCTAAATTCTGATTGCACAGTGTAAAAATTAACTTAAACAGTACGTTGATGCACAGGATGCGGATTTTGGTCTCAGTTTGATTTTAATTATTATTTTTTGGCTAAAAGCCCGTAAGCATTATATTATTCATAAAAAAAATATTACAACAGAAGTTGTACATACCAGTAACAAATTAGAAACAATATCAAAATATAGTTACATATAGTAATACTAAAACAAATAGAGTGGAAAAAATAGCACGGCAGAACCGGTTCCGTCACGGAACGGAACAGTTACGACACGGAAGTGCACAGCACGTGTGACTGTTCGCATGACGTGATCTTTGTGTGCCGTGACCATCTTTTGAAAATTTGACACGGCACGGCACGTCACGAGAAATATCTGGTTACGGCACAGCACGTGGTCACGCGAGTCACGTGTAATTAGGACCGTTAAGTCTTGATCAAATGATGAATCTTGAATAAACTAACTTAAATTAGGAAAAAATAGTTAAATGTGAGAAACGTGACCAGTTACGTTTGGACACGGCACGCAAACGGTGACTCGCGTGTGACTCGCGTGCCGTGACCATTCGCGTGCCGTGACCACCCCTCCACATTTTAGTCACGACACGGCATGGCACGTGTGACTGTTGACTTGGTCACGGCATGGCATGGAACGAGACCAAAGTCACGGCGTGTTAGTCACAGCACGTTTTGTCCACTCTAAAAACAAACAACTGTGATATGCCATTGTGCATGAACATTGTGGCTTATGAGTGCAAGAGAGGATTCGAGCCAAGAAAAATAAGTTACGCAGCCTTCGAAATTGTATCTCTTGCTGTCAAATAACCATCTAAAGCACACAGATTTGGAAGTGATGCATTAAAGAGTGCAAACTGCAAGTGACTGAGCAAATGACTTACCACAAGACCATAACTAGTTTTGAAAGTAGCTCGAAAGGAACTGATGTCAGTATTTGGTTGTAGTCTCTGAAGAGCAGATAGAGGAGAGGTAGGGAAGAATAAAGGGAGGAGATAGGAGAGAGAACCAATAATTCAAACAAAAAACTAAAAAACTAAAAACGAAAGTAAACTAATTTAAGATAAAGAGAGAAGAAGGAGGTCGATGCTACCAAGGGCCATTACGAAGTAGGAGAAGGTGGTCTTGTATGCAATTCAAGGCCGAAGGAGGCAAAGATGAGAAGAGACAGATGCGAGAGGTAAAGGGACAACACATCAAAGAGTCTAGATAGTCATTGTTGGAGATGACAGTGAAGATGGAGTAATCGGAGATGGTGCCGGCTATGGATGAAGAGAGAAACAACGGCAGAGACTTCCGATGCACAATCGATCGAGCAAGGAGGTAGCAACAAGAGAAGTGTAGAGAGGAGCACGGGGTGGGGGGTGAGGATGGAGAGGAGGAAGAGCGGCTATTCACTCTGTACGACTCTCAAAACCCTAGCTTTTGGAGCCGCCTTTCAAATTGTCCTCTTAGAATTTAGTTGTGAAATTTTTACTCAATAGAAGTTACTAACCAATATATGTTTGATTTTAAATTACCCACCGAATCTCAAGCAAGGAATGAGAAAAATACCTCTTTGGTAGAGAAAATGGGAATGAAAGTTGGGCCGATTTTTTTATTAAATTCTCACAAAATAAATAGCAAATATGTTTTCGGCCGTCATTTTTATTCATGCCCAAACAATTATAAAATTTGCCAACTCTGCCCATTAAAACAAAATT
>CAXKVW010000827.1:0-69832 GCA_964058825.1 Carex arenaria
TGCAACCTAGCAAATACCATAATACCAAATATAGACAAGAAAAAAACATCCTTTGCCCTTTACCTCATTCCAATACTACCTAAACTGCAGCTTACACGTTAACTGCATAATATGTGAGAAATCAGGTAGAACATTGGTACATTTAAAGGAATTAATTGGGCAGAAATAGTCCCTATTTATCAGGAATTGGAATCTCCTGAGATATCTCAAACTTTGAGCTGATCTGTGGAAAATCCAGACCGTTTAAATCCTTTGAGATATCTCAGAGGATACATACTCATTTATGAGAGGTATTCTTTAGGGGCTGGGCATATATATGAAAGAGAAGACTTACAAATTCAGGCATGTCAGTATCTGAGACAGTTGCCACCTGGGAAGCTGAAGGGGTAACAACACTCTTTCCATGTAACTCAGAAACCACCCCATCCTCAACTGCTGCAGCTTGAGTTACAGGCAAGTCAATTGCAGCACCACCAGGCCAGACCCGCATACAAAGTGCTTGCATGCAAACCTGTTCTAACTTGTCTATCCCAGTCAGCCCTTCTTGGTTCAAAAGATTTAATTTCTCGTGATTTAGGTTGGAAATTATGAGAGGCTGACTCTTTTTCAAGGCTTGTTCGGTCAGGTTATGAAGCACCTTTTGTTGTTTAAAAAATGCCTTTAATTCTTCAGTTTGGGAGTCTAGTTTGGTGTTTGAGTCGGTGGTTTCTTCTTTGGTTGATTGACATCTGGATTCAATTCCCTGCAAGTAAATCATTTGGATTGTATTAGGTTTGTTCCATAAATGTTTAAACCTAAATGAGGCCTTGTTGCTAATAACCCGAGAAAACTTGTTTTGATTAATAATGCTTAAAGAGCAGAAATCTAGTGAAATATCCCAAGTTTGTTTTAGGCTTTTATGTAACTATTTTAACTTAAGGGTTCATAAAACACCAAAATAAAAACCATTTGCTTGGCTTTCCTAGAAACTATACCAAGCAGACATGATTATTTGTACCACCAAGAGGTCCCTAGAACTCGGGTAATAATAATAGAATGCTAACCCTTTTGGTTTAGATAAAAAGATTAATGAACTTTCCTTAATTTTTCCAAAGTGACAAAAAAGACTATTCAATAAAGCATAAGACAGAATGACACACTAGAGGCCAAAAACAATAACTTTTTTAACAATGAAAATAAAAATAAAAGAAAAGTTAGAAATTTTCGAAATAGTAAAGAAAAATAAAAGATCTCTCATTTACTAAATGGAAACCTAATATCAATGAAAGATCTTAAAGTCCTTACTCTTTAATATTTAAAAATAAATAAATAGATGGCATTGTTAAATTCCAGTATCAAAATCATTGCCAAATCTGATACATGAAACAAAAAAAATATATACTTGCTTTAAGGACAGAATCTACCTCATCTTCTGAGAGATAACCATCAGGTACTACAAAGCTATCCTCACTCTCTTCTTCTTCTTCTTCGGCCTTTGGAGTTTCTTCCTCTAATTCCTCTTCCTTATCCTTCTCACAGTCTGATAGACTCTCGCCTGGATCCTCCTAAATAAAGTGAAATCCACAAAAATTACTCCATCAACAGATAACAAATAGGATTGGGGCCATGGTACTATGCATAGTATGAATTGGTCTCTACGATGGATCAATATCTCGGTTTTCAATGTCCAAATTAGTCAATCTGAACCGTTGAACATGATCCCTAGATGAAAATGTACTTGTAAATCAAATTTTAATTTTTTTCTTTTTACAATTTTTTAGGTTGGTAGAAAATCACTTGATCTAAAAATTATAGACCATTCAAAAGTAGCAATTTTCTACCTATCTAAAAAAATATTAAAAAATTGTAAAATTTAGTCTGCCAGCACATTTTCATATTTGAACAATACAGATCAACTATTTGAACTTTGAAAACCAAGATATTGGTCCATAGTACGGACCAATATGCGCTATGCATAGTACCAAAGCCACACTCCAGATAATATATAAAATATCTTTCAGTTCACTAAATATTAACCTCTTCCCATTCCTCATCACTATCCACCTCATAATCCAATTCTGGATCCATCTTTAAAGGGTGTCTTGGCCTAATCACCAAACTAGAATGGCAAGAGTAGATTAATTAGGAGTACAAAAATATTAAGTTAGACAATTTTTATTAATAAAACAAAAGTATTTCCATATGCTTGTTCGAAATAATGGAAGGTCATTCGTTATTACTTATCAGTAAATAAACAAGAGCAGAGTTTTATTTTCTCAGTAATTTTTATTATTCCAAAATGCATGTAAAAAAATTGTCACACAGAAAGGTTGAAAACAAAATTACCTCTTTCTACTCCAAGTGCCATAATATGCTGGTCTATGACTCTTATCAAACTGTAAAAGTTTTTTCTTCACTATATGGATAGTTGGCACATGGGTCCTCAGACGAGCTACTTCTTCAGAAAATGACACTTTCATTTCATCCAGAATTTTATCATAATTATGCTCTTGACCCAGGTCGGTTGTATCAGTTTTTGTACATGCCGTGCCCTCTGAAATCTCACTTCCAAGTAACTTCAATTTTTTTACCACATTTGTCTTGGGCTTGCGCCTAAAACCCCACCGGCTCAATTTGCTATTCGACATTAGTTTTTTCCATCCAGTAACATGCGACCTAAATATTTAAAATATAAAAAATTAGGTTTGGTAGAGATGGCAGCATTTTCCAAATATGACCGTCTGTCGGTATTCAAACCTATTGTTTCTTCAGGTTGAAGGAATTTGTATCTTTAATTTGAGCATCAATTTTAGGACATTATAAAATGTTATGAATATAACTTCTACATCTGACTAAAGTATGGGGTGTTTTGAAAAACCATAGAAGAAAGACAAAACTAACCTCCACATCTCATCCAAATAGAGATCTTCTCCTTTCGAAAAGACACTATCCATAGAAAATGTAACAGCACCAGTAACTGCCTCCAGTTTCTGAGTGGTATCATCCCTCTCTTCCTTTAATAAACCATTCTCGGAATGTTCTGTCTTATTCTCCTTTTTACCCTTGCTTAGAAATCGTTCCATCATACTAGCCTGCTTTTTCATTGAGATTTGTTTTTTCAACTCAGCCTCTTCCTTCTCCCGCCTCTTTTGTTCTTTCTCAGCATCTTCTTGTTGCTTTTTCAACAGCTTTTTCATCTCATATTCCTCTTTCTCCCGACGTTTTGCTTCTTTTTCAGCCTCTTCTTGCATCCTCTTCTGTTCCTTTTCCTATAATTTTATAAACAAAAGAATTTTGTAGTAGAAGCATATAAATTTGAAGGATAACCTACTAAGGGACTTCAAATTATATCCACATAATAAACTGAATTTGAGTCTGGTTTTAACCATAATATTCAATTAGCATCTCAGGCACAACAATACATAGACGATTTGGTCCATGTATGACTGTTTTATAATTAGCTGTAATTCTGTTTCCTTTTTTAAATAAGCTTTGCAAAATATGCTTATATCCAGACAATACCATTGGATGTTTATCAGAAGTTAATTCACATGCATACTGGTAGATTAAAGTATGAGTATAAAAGTGTAAATTTAATATGCCTACAGGCTATTACTAAAATAAAAACTGTAAATTTAAATATAGCATGTGAAATTGCATACATTAAAGGAGTTGAAACCATATCCAAAACCAAATATGAATGTATTTAATTATTAGCATCTCAAGCGTTACAACGCGTATTATTTACCCCAACTATGCTGTTCTTTCTTCTAAAAGATGTGATTATCTTCAATCAGAGAAATAATTAAAAGCTTACACTCTTGATCTTTTCTTTCTGAATCTGAAGATCCATTTTCTTCTTTTCTTTCTCAGCATTCTTCTTATCTTTCTCCATTTCCTTTATCAGCTCCTTTTCTTTTAATTTGGCCTCTTTAGCAGCCCTGCCAAGATTTATGTATTACATAAAGAGGTTTGATTCATTTTAAAGGAAAGAAAAATAGAAATAAAGGCCAGAATGCATACATTTCAGAAGTGTTCTTTTCTTTCAACTTCTCTACCAAAGAACGAATTCCCAACAAGTTTAATACTTTGTTAACATTTGATAAAGCTTTAACTTGACCATTGATGTCCTCTGACTTCTCCAATGCAGACAAATTTACTAAAACCAAAACAAACAAAAAATTGTGCAAGACATTAGATAAAAGTAGAAACATTGCATATAATTACAAAACATGAAAAAATAATTACAATTTACATAAAAAGATGCCCAAATAACCCTTCTTCACTTTTCACACATCAAGACCAAGGACAGTAGTTTTCCCATACTGAGGACATTATAAGAGTTCAAGTACAAGAAATATTTTCAATAATTTGATTTATAAGTATATTACACTTCTGCATGACATTTTGATGTTTCATAACTACCAGTGAAATATTCTCTTCACATTGAATTTAGCATTTAACACATTATTTATATAAACAAAGCCTTTAGGCATTCCAAATCTCAAGGAGTGTAAATTTTATCCAATAAAGAGCAATTACTGCTAGGTAAAGAGATTACCAGTAAGAGCGGATATCCTCTCGTGAATTTTTTTCCTTGCCATTCGCCGTGTACTTAATACTCCACGTACACTTGGAGGAAACAGCTTCAAGTCCCTTATCTGATAATGCAAAATAAAGGATTACATAATCATTAAATCATCTTTTCATTAACTATAAACACTTGAAGTTGTAGATAAATTACACTTCAACCCTTTTTTGATATTTTCTTAACCACAACCCTCCTGATTGACAAAACTAATTAACTAAAAAGGTACATTAACAATACGTTTTGTTCTTATTTTTTTTCTTACCTCCCAGCACCATAGGCAGGTATCAGATTCATCTTCTAATACATCAGCATCAGCTTTCGATGTACCATACATAACTCTCTGCCCCAGAAAAAGTACTGAAGTTTTCACCGATGCCAAACTCATACCTTCTTTCTCTTTCACCTTCTCATAAATCTCTCCTGCTAATTTAGAGAAGGAAACAGCTCTCTCCTCCAAAAAACCAGCAATTAATGAATTTGTATTGACTGGGTTATCAAGATTTACCGACCAACCCGAAACCTCTTTGTAGAATTCAAATAAGCCCTCAATTTCTTGCTGATATTCCAATTTGAGTTCTTCTTTGTTATTTAAGAGGTCTAAGCTAATAGATTGTCTCTTTCTCTTGAGTTGCTTCTGAGGCGCCTTTTCAGTAGGGGTATCAATTACCATCGGATCTTCCATTTGGTCGTAAACAAAAAAATTGAGACGCTGTTTTTCCTCACTCTTTGAACAAAAGATTAAATATACTGTTCGATTTAGTGTTCACCGCTTCGCCTAGGGATGTGTACCTGACATTCGGGAAATAAAACAAAGAAAATTAGCGTAAGAAAGAAAGAATTTGTTCGATTTCAGTTGAGTATGCTTCACTGAAACTGGAACGAAGGCAAGGAACTCAAAAATCTGAAAAGAGACATTGAATGAAAGAGAAAAATCAAATAAAAGAAGATTAAGAGAGGGGGGAAACCTTCCGATTTAACAACGAAATCAACTGAAGCTGAGATCAGAAGTCACCGATCTTGCGATTTCTCAGATCTATCAGCAGAAACCTCTCTTGCTTCTGTCGTAATTATTTATCCTTTTCCTTCGCGCTTTCGGCTTTCGTTTGGTCTTCACTCGTGAGTAATGAGACCAACCGAGAAAGGAAATAAATCGTAGAGGGTTGCTTTGAGATTTGTGCGATGGGATCTGGAGAGTCTCGATGTATATCTAAGCCGTTGAAATGAAACTGGAGGGGGCGGGTAGATTGGGAATTGTTCCCGCCAATTGTTTCGTGGCGCTACGGGAAAATTTCGGGGGTAACATGTCCTGCGATTTATCATAAGCTTATGCAGTGTCTGTGATCTGACGGTTCTGATGATATCTCGGTGGGATGCGTTTGTTTAGGAATGGCAATTAAATTTGAAATTCAGCAGGATACGTAATCAGGGACCGAGGTGTCGCTGCAGGAACACGGTCCGGCTGGATACGGCAGAAGTACGACACGGGTCCGTGCACGTGTAAAGTCAAAACAATAGAATATCATTCACTCAAAAAAGAAAAAGAAAAATAGAATATCACCTAGGATGATTTTCTCATATTATTGTACTTTTGTCATGTTTATTCTCAGAGTGGATTCCGGATTTTCGTCTGAGACAATAAAATAGTGAATAATAACTAATTAGATTTAAATTTATTAGTTAATTAGATACTAGATAAAAAATAATATTTTAACTTGTAATTTTTAATATTTTAACTTCTAATTATAATTATTAACTATTAATCAAATTTTAATATATTTATTCTATTTTTTGCTCTAAATTTAACTCAAATAACAAGTTATAACTCTAAAGAGGAGCAAACAAAATTTCACTAGAGGGCAGAGTTCGTTCGAACCTATAAATTTATGTAAATACTCAAAATTGAGAGAGACAGTTACCCCTGACTCGATGTAGGCCGCCTCTATTTATTCTCATTGTTGATTTATAATGTACAATAAAAAAAATTCTATCGTTGTGTATTACGGATACGGATATCCGCTTTTTATAATAGTGAATAACATAATTTTTTTCATAATATATATTAAACTACATATTATATATTTACTATTCGGATACGGATAATTAAAATTTAAAATCACATCCGTATTTGTATCTGTATGGATATTCGGATATCGGATATCCATATCTAATTTTCGGATACAGTCGAATAATGTCCGACCCGTTTGCATCCCTACCAGGAATAGCTCTATTCTTAGTGAGCGATCCAAACATAAAAAAAGTGAAAAAAAATAGTCACTAATCCAAAAACAGTCATAACCCCATACTGTTTTTAACAATCCAAACACACTCATAGAGATGCAAATGAAGTAAAAAATGCATAAAGACATTATAAGTGACTATGTGCACTAGTCATTTTTTATAACAGATTTGGTCTAAAGCTTCACTAGGAGGTAAGATCAGTAAGAATCCAACAACAATAGTTAAAATTTAGTGAGGCTAGAGCAATAATCCAACAATAATAGTTAAAATTAAAATACCGTATGTACGTCTGTACCTTAGCAATAAAAATTTGACCAATTATCTAAAAGATGAGTGTTAAATTAGAGCATCTCCGATGTTTATTGTTTTCTGGTTTGCAATTTGATGTGACTATTGTTTTCTAGTTTGCTAGATTGTGAGATAATTTGTAAATTAGCAAATTTTCTTTAAAAGCAAACGTTTGCTTATTGCCAACATGGCGAATTGATTGGTTCAGATTCTTTATGAGCCTCTTTAATTATAATTGCTGGAATGGAGTGATATAGAAATTATGAGTTTTTTATTGTTAAATTTAGTGATGTGACTAATTTTAATTCCTAAGCACAGAGATGCTCTTAAAATGCAAGGGATTTCAGCCAGATTCGCCAACTTACATGATGTCTCTACCCAATCACCGATAACCAAATTTCATCAAGAGTTGAGAATCACCGCTCTTACCAATAATCCCATGAAACTTCTCTCTGACAATTTCGCCAAAAAACGATCAAGCGGTGAGATTTGGGATTGAGAGAAGCCGAAGGAGTGAGATTTGTGAAATAAAATTTATCTAGTAGTAATGGATATTCGTTAAATCAAAATTTACAGGAATACGAATAATTATCCGTATGCATGTTTTTTTGAAATCAAAACCGTATCCGTATCCACAAACTATCTTTATTCTAATACATATCTAGATCCAAACAGATAATATTTGATCCATTTGCACCGCTAAAATGAAAACAGCTGTAAGTGCTAACTCAAATTAATTAGTGGTTATTCTCACTAACTTTGTATTTCATCCAAACGTTTCAAGGATAAAACATGATGCTTTAGAAAAACACAGAAATTATATGTTTTTTTTTTTGCTTATTGGAGAAGATTACATATATAAGAAAGAAGTTCTTAAAAATTCGCCTCCAACAGAAAATTCGTCTCCCTTCATGTAATATTATATATGCTGATTCTATTAAGAGTTAGGATATATACAAATGTTTGTATTTTAGTTGAAATACATATGGTTTAAGTTATGATATTTTACGTTTCAATGGTCGATCCAACATGTTCAATGTATTATGCGCATCAAAATATTGTAACATATTCAACTTTTACTATTATTTCGTTTTTTTTTAATTAACCTAAAATAATAAAATAAAATAATTTATATATCAAACAGGGTCCTTATTTAAAATATAAAAAATAAAAAAATCTAATATAATGAGTTTTTAGTATCGTACTAAACTTTGATGTATAAACGTTAAAAAAATTACAATTTAAATAATTTATATTTCGATCAAAATACTATTCGTACAATAGTAGTCTAACTCCCATGTTATGTATATTATTTCTAAATAAACTTGATGCATGTACTTGTCATTATTTCAATAGAATTGTGTACAGATAATTTTGAATTGAACTTTATTGATTGAAAACAAATCAGAGAAAAAATTGAATTCATCTCAAATTTATGATTGGAAATATATAATAGAAAGAAATGATTTCCTTAAGTGAAATTGATAATTTTATCCTTGTCATTATTTGCACAACAAATCAGATCTTTGAGCAACCAAAATGCCAATTCAAATTATCCATCAGGCATCGCTATATGAGTTTTGTGAAGCACATTAGTCCAAGCATGTACCATTAAATACTAGTCATTGAATGTGTTTCAAGATTAACACAAGATTAATTTATTTGTAAATAGATTAACCAGATAAGTTTAAGATAAATCAACTGAGAAATATTAATCAGAACAGAAAGATTAAATAAATGAAGTACAGTAAATCCCAAACTGAATAGCACCATCAGTGTTGGTTCCTCATTTTGCTAACTTAGGGCTTGTTCGGCGGGCTATTGAGAATGGGCATAGGCACGGAAATTGAACTAAAAATTACTATTCACGTGGGAAAAAAAATTCAGTTGAACTAAATTTTTTTCTTCCCGTGAAAAATAGTGGAGCGGCCGAACACGCCCTTAACATCTACAATTTAGACAAGGTTATTGGAATTATATACAAAAGTTTTATTCAACTAAAATTTGAGTTCATATAATTATATTTTATTAACTACTATAGAATTTCAAATCAGCACCGGTCAAACAACACCAGATTTAATGAAACTGGTGTTGTATATGTTTTAGCACCAGTTAAAAGTCCAACCGGTGCTAATTGTCTAACTTACAACACTGGTTTAATTTCAAAAACAGGTGCTAAATATTTATATATTACTTTACAGGCAATGTTGAGTACAGAACTGCTTCATCTTGAGAGCCATGCTTAATTATTATATCCAAAGACCTGAACAAGTACAAAATTTATTGTGAAATTATAGTTGTCCTTGTTCTTTCAACTAGCTTAGGTATATGAGTACATTAGGTTTTGCTGAATGGGTTTGCATAATTTTTGGTTCAGATCAGAGTCAGGATTCAATGGGTTGGACAGAATTCAATGATCTGTTTTGGGTTGTCATTTGTTTTTGTTCGAGTCAGGCCTTTTGTCCTAGTCGAGTAAAATTTATGTCAGTTTGAGGTTTTGAAAGATTGAGGTGATGTGAATATTAATTGGCGGATATTTTCACCAAAGAATTGGATTTGAAACAATTTGATAATATTTCAAGCAAGCTAGAATTGTACGATATTTACACTTCTAGCTTAAGGTGGAGTATTAAAAATAGAAATTAATATAAGATTGATCTCAGCCATCCATCATAGATCAATCAATTAGAGGGTTAGGGGTACAATAAATTAGATGAACAGTACCAGTACCTGGTACTGTAGCAAACTAACGGTAAAATAAAGAGGCGTTGGAAACTAGAGTATAAATAGAATATAGACTTCATGTAAAAATCATAACACAGCATAATAGATCAATAAGAACAATTTTCTCAGAAATATGTGTGTCATAATTTCTACAGTACTAATGATTGATGCGTTACTTGCCTTAACCCTGTATTTAGTATCATTCAGCCAATTGCCTTGGAAAAATTATGTGTGAAAATGCTAATTTACAACAGAAAGTGACTGATTTATATTAAACTTCTCTTTTTTCCCTAATTCTTGTATGCATTTATGCACTTGGAGACATTGTAGAAAGCATAACTGGGGCAATACTGATCGACACAAAATTCAATCTAACTCTAGTATGGGAAATTGTTGAATCTTTGTTATATCCACTAGTCACACCTGAAAGCCTTGAGTTGCTTCCTTTTCGTGAGCTGAGTGAGTTGTGTAGCCACCAGGGTTACTATCTGGGGACAACTTGCATGAAGAAGAAAGATGAAATGGTGACAGCTAGCTGTGGTAGAAGTACAATTGCCAGAATTACGTGTCACAAGAAAGGCAATTGGGAGGAACACAAAAGAGGCAAAAGGAAAAGCTGCTTTCCTTTTGTTGAAAGATCTTGAGGTAACGATTTGCAGTCCCAAATTGAAATAGCTTGTTATATTCCAGCATGAGACCTGAATATAGAATATTGCAATTTGACCCAAAATGACAGAAACAAGGGGTCATGCAATCAAGGCAATTCATTGACACTCAACATACAATTAAGGCGAAATCTAGTCGAAATTTACTAACCGAAAGCAAGCACCAATTGAGGATTAACAATTACTGGATTTATTTATTCTTTTATAAATGCCAGAAAAAAGGGGTCATGCGCGCACTCCAGATATGAAACCCAAGTGAAGCAGATTGATCGCATTGCAAAAGAAACGAAGTTCCCTGAAGAGTCCCGCATCGATCACTGCCATGGATTTGGATGCACCAGTGCCGCCCTACAGGAACGGGCTTCTTGATTCGGACCTTGATACACCCAGTATGACATACTAATCAAATATTACGATACAAATTTATACCTCTTCTATTTTAAATTGGTGTTTCTATTTGCTGGCGTTTGAAAACCTATATATACAAGCTGGCAATATATATGATATGCAACCCCTTGTACAAACAACCAACCTTAAGTAGCTTGATCTTGTTGACTAGTTCCATGTCAGTAGTGCTCCAAAGCTACTTAATATTTAGTCAGCAGCATTGGTGCGAATGTGTATTATTTATGCAGTATTAGTGAACGTTGGCTCAAACAAATTAAGGCGGGCCATGGATAGCAAAAGGAAAGAGTGGCCAATGCCCATCTTTGACTTCACTGAAGAGAGACAGAGGTAAATTAGAAAGCAATAATATGTGTGTAACATAATTACCTTTCATATACCAGTCCGACAAGGGTTTTACAAAAAAATTAAAAAAAATAAAAGAAGGATAATTAAGTAATAAAAAAAAAGTATCGAACAAAAATTTGTATATTTAGATATTCTTCA
Source organism: Carex arenaria (assembly GCA_964058825.1). NCBI lineage: Eukaryota > Viridiplantae > Streptophyta > Magnoliopsida > Poales > Cyperaceae > Carex > Carex arenaria. Next base: position 11,377 of record CAXKVW010000827.1, read on the forward strand.
GATTCTCTATATTAATGATTTTTCTCGTTCAAAAAATGGGATATATACAGTGCTGGAGGGAAAGGTGGGCCCCTGATATATCTTCACCTCGATAGTTGCCTTGCATCTACCATTTTCAGGGGGAGATAAAACTCCCCGGTGATGGCCGTGCCGACAAAAAACGCGCCCAAGATTCAGCTGCTTTAGCCTTTCTCTACGAGCTGCAAAAGCTGAGGCAGTGTCAGGTTATTGTAACTCGCACTTTTCGTTGACTTGGTTGACATCCGCATGGGTTGTATGATTAGTGGCTTATTCAGGTTTGAGCCCTCAATCCAGTTGTTGTATGATGAGATCTAGCATTCTCTTAAGATGGACTATATAGTATATAATATATTTGCAATAAAAGTAGTTCCTTGTACTGTATTCAGAACGTTCTGAAGTTCTGTTGTAATTGAGAGAGTGGAGGTACAATTAATAGTGCAAGGATTCGTGTATATAATTTGTGATTTCCTCGATAAATGCTGTTTTTGTTATTCTTCTGTTTTTTATTTGATTGATTTTGTTATCCGTGTTCCTAGCGTTGGTATGGCCGTTAGATCATGTGCTATAAGAATGTGCTTTCTAGCTTATAATATTACTTATTCCCCATATTAATTTTTTTAATTGGTATAACAGCTATCATCTGTGGTATTTGCAAACTTGACTACTTTGTTGTTCGTTTGTTCGTTTTCAGCAACAATATTTGTAAATTTCCTAAACAATTCACACAATTAATCATCTTTTTTCTTTTTTTTTTTTAAAAGCACAAGGACCTTCCATTACTGAAGCAAAGTCAATTACAACATAACAGAAACTAAAATAAACTACTCTATATTAAAAGGAAACCTTGATGCCAGTAAATGTCCCAGCACAAACAACAACTAATATTATGTGCCATCTTATTAGGAAATAACTACCATGATCGATCGATGGTCTCATCATCGATCTGATCATCAACGGCAAAAACAAATTCAGCAAGATGGGGAACGGTGCCATAATATCAGCAGTGCTTGGCTCTTAGTTTTACATCAAGTCTATGATCATGTCATCCCACTCTGAAAAAGGAAACCCGCTGGAGAACCAATCGCACTCTGTAGGAAATCCGGGCATCTCTTCCTCTGATGTTAAAGCTCCCTGTAAATTGACTAAATTTGGCCCATCAGCACCAATGAACTCCATGACGGGATCTTGCTCTAGTAATCCCGGCATCCCGATCTCAGATGTGCACCCAGTAGGGAAAGAACTGGCATCAGCGCGTATCGACCCAAAAGTGTCACCTCGCTTTGTACCGTACTCAGTGCTCGGCCAAACTACATCGACATGAGTTGGTAGCATGGCCTCCCTTGAGCCTGTAGTGGCACATCCGACATCGAAATGATCAGAAGTGTCGGGGAGCGGTGCCACATCGCAAGCTCTGAACTTTAACGTCCAGTCTTTCATCACATCATCCCACTCCATAAAAGGAATCCCATTAGAGATCCAATTGCTTCCTGTGGAGTCTTCCAGTAATCCCGACATCTCTTCCTCTGATGGTAACTCCAGGGGAAAATTGACTAAATTTGTCCTATCAGCACCAACAGACTCCATGACGGGATCTTTCTCCATATCAATAGTATCTGGTAATCCCGTCATTCCGACCTCCACTGAGCATTCAACAGGGAAAGAACCGGCGGTAGCACCTATTAACTCGTAAATGGAGCCAGGCTCCATACCGTAGTCAGGGCTCGACCAAACTACGTGAGCTGGTAACATGGCCTCTCTAGAACCTGTAGCATATCCCACATCAAGGACGGCAGGATCGTGCTGCACCGGTGCAGATTTTAAAAAATTGATCCTGTCTTGCACTTCCTTTAGCCGCCTCTCCACCAATACTGATAGGTTCGCTACACTGTCAGAAGATGCCATATCACCTATGCCAGAACCATCAGAGATGCCCTTCAAGATACTGTCGGTCTCGCGCTCGATCTTTTGCAACTGGTGTTGCATTTTTCGCACCTGCCTCGATTGCTTCTTGCTCCGCACAATCTTCGACTGACTTTGGAAACGAGAGATAATCTGAGCAGCCTGCTCCTGTGGGGGCCACACCACAGGTGCTTTGTCATCGGGCCCAGCGTATACAACCACACAAACATCTATTCCACAAAGCGTGCTGAGCTCCTCAGCTTTCTTTATTATCGATGCTCGCCGCTTCCTGAAAGTGGAGGCACGAGAGGTTTTATTGGAGATTTGCTCCAACACTATCTTCTTTCTTCCCATGATTTTCTTGATCGCTCTTACTTTCGCTGGATAGAGAGAAACCTAGGTTTAGTTATTGATGGAACTATAAAAAATGGGAATTTCGTTAAACGATACGTTTATTTATAGAGGGGGAGCGGGAAGCCGGGGAGTGACATGTCACATGTACGGTGATAGCGTAAATAGCCAGTATTATTTCTGCTTTGAGATTCGTGCAAAAGTACTTCAACGGTTGAGATTTTCCAGATCAGAGAATGCGAATTCGGAGAGGGGGAGTTTACGTTAAATTAAGAATTAGCCGTTAATTTTAGAATTTAATTTTAGGATTTAATTTTTGATGGGCAAAATTTCCAATATAGCCATTCAAACTTTCAAAATAGCTAATTTATCCATCAAAACACTATAATATTCAATATCCCTATAAAAATTTAATATTCTATTTTTTATACTCTTTTAATTATTTTAAAAATTATATTGACTATTATGCTCTCTACTTCTAAATGGGGGTATCCTGTATTCCTGTACTAGTCTTCTTTCTTTATCAATTAATCCCAGTTCAAATCCTTTACTCAAACCTTTCTTTCTCTCGAATCTCGATGGGCTCCGATGGCGAAGGCTCCCATGACAAACGTAGCCCAGTCACTCTACGAATTTATTTGATGGATCGAAGCAAGATCCATACATACTGAACTTCATCTGATCGTCGAGGAATTCAAGCTGGTATTGGCCGATACGTCAGATGAGCAATGGTTGGTTCACATGGGTCGTATACTTGGGAATCCTCAAACGCTCAGGAGCTATGGTCTCTCTCTCTCTCTCTATCTGTGTTTCATTATCGACATAATTTCTTGAATATCTTGGATGAAGCAAAATTTAAAAATGAAGAAGGTTTCTTGCTTTTCATTCTCTTGGTTGGTATATATTGAATATTTTTGGTGTGCTTGTGGGGGGAATGGTATGGAATGAATATTTGATTCTAAAGGGTAATATCTATACTATCCCTAGTGGGTCTCTTAGAGTCAATTTAGGCCTCATTTTCGTATGCAAGACAAGTGTTTGTTTTAATGCTCCTGAAAACTAAAAAAAAAAAGCACTATGCATTGCTGAACACAAGGTGTTCCAGATATACTAAACTCTTGAGATTACACAAACTAAACCGTAATGGTTCCCAGAGATACTATCAATGGTAGCCTTGGGTCATGAAACTACTAAATCTGAATTCTTCTGATTGCATTGGATTCTAATTGTATAATCTTCGCATTCAGATTTCAGTACTGTGTCAAATTATCAATAAAAGTTGGGGATATTATACTCAGGTGCTTTGCATTGATATAGTATGGACATTCTGTTAACGGTAGCTCAAATTTTGCAGGTGCTTTACTATGGACCCCTCACAATTACGAGTACATGTACTTTGGACCCTTCACTCGGCATACTCATCTAAAATTATGCAACAGGATCCCGTACTCACAGAGACCTTGAAGGTAAATACTTGTTCTATTAGTGGTGATGTTTCTCTCTTTTAGTTCTAAACAAGTTTAAACTAGGTATGTTGGCACTGGATTTCAATACATAGTTGTGACCCTTGTTTGCTCTATTTTCTTTTTGAAGTGTATCAGATATACAAAATTAGTTTGCCTTCTGAAATGGATCTTTAGCTCAAACATTTGGATAGAGTCCCTGAATCTTCAATTTTCAGGGGGGTGATGGTTCGAATCCATCAAGATCCTTCTATGATACGTAATTTGAATTATGAAATTTTACAAACAAATCCTCAGGTTTTCTTTAGTATTAAGAAAAAAAGGTTAAAACATCACATAGTTCATACAAATTGGTACTAACTGGTACAGGAGTTGAAAAGGGGCACAAACGCTCCATAATGATACCTGAGTGTCAAAAATAAGTTGGAATTCAAAGAATGCATTCGAAGTCCTCAAAATAATCAATTTCATAACAAAAATTTGAAAACATAGTTGCTACTGTTACATATCCATTAGCAACTTTTTTTCATATTCATTGGAAATTAGTTATAATTTAAGTGGTTTTCATTAAGAAAGGGATAAAAAAAATAAAAATGAAACTAATTATTTAGCTGAATTTTATCTATATTTAAAATAATCAAATTGTATTGAAGCTAATTAATTGTCCTTAGTAGTGCTTCTAATCAATCACATCAATTAATCTTTATATAATACATTACTTAAAGCACTGATCTTTCTTTAAAATTGTTCGAGCGGAAGCAGGATCAAGATCAGGATCGGATCTGCATGAAGTGGCTGGATATGCACCCCCCACAATCAGTGCTTTACATCAGCTTCGGAAGCCTGGCCTCGATGGATCCCAAGAAATTCACAGAGATGGCATGGGGCCTGGCAGATTCCGGTCAGCCTTTTCTATGGGTTGTTCAGTCAGGGTCAGTCGAAAGCGTTCCACGTGTCGAGCTGGCGCTACCAGACTGGAATGCCACACATGGTATTGGAAAGATAGTTGAGTGGGCCCCACAAAGAGACATTCTGGCACACCATGCCATTGGTGGCTTCTGGACGCACAGCGGTTGGAACTCAACGGTGGAGTCAATAGCAGAGGGTGTAGGGTGTTCCAATGATCTGCATGCCGTTTTTCTTGGACCAGATGGGCAACACAGGAAAGAGAAGTTTGGAGGCTGATGACGACGGGAGATGGGGAGGAGATGAGAGCGAGAGCGGGGAATCTGCAAGGGATGCTCTCTGAGTGCATAAAAAAGGAAGGCTGTTCATATAAGGCCGTTGATGATTTAGTTGTATTATTGTTATCTTTATCTCTCTCTCACTCTCTGAGTGATATATAATATGAGGGGTAGATAGAATAAAATGGTCCCTGCTTGATGTGATCTCTGCTTCATTAATTTGTTTTCTTTTCATTCAGCTTAATTCTTCTCTTCTTTTTCTTCCACAATATATATGTTGTTTCAATTTCACCCTTCTGTGTCACAGGAGCAGGAGCAGATTTGTATACTTTAATTTAGGTTAATCACTTTTTAAAATAAAATCTCAGTAACTCTTAACATTCATCTCATTTTAATTGTCTTTTGTAAGAATTGATCTCAGGCCTATCCCTCAAAGAAATGCTTGGCAGTTGGCACCTACACACACACACACACACACACACACACACACACAGACACACACACACACACAGTTACACACATACACACGAAAGAAATGAATGACAAGACCAAACTAGCACTTGATACTTGCAAATGCCAAAAAGTATAACTTTTTTTTTGAAGGTTGGAGGCTAACAGCCTGCCAACGTTTTGTATTGATAAGAAAAATATTTACAAAAACAAAGTATAACTTACCATCTGTCATACATTGTTCATGACTTTGATCATATAATAGGAAGTATTTTGTCAAAAATATGGTCATAAGCTTCATGTGTACAGCGGTATAATAATATCCCCAATATCAACTTTTTCTTCAAATTATGTGAATTTAATTTTTTGTATTTACAATGCCATGTAGCAAAATTTATGGAGAACTTGTCAGATAAAAGTTCCGCAAATTTGACGTCGATCTGAGCATTAAACATGTTTTTTCAGAAACAATTTCCAAAGGAAAATACATATTTTAACTTGTTGCCCCCCCCCCCCCCCCCCCCACAAATTTACAATTTTCATTTTTTTACCCTTTAAAATTATAATTTTTACAAGAACTCGTACCATTAGCACCCTTTACTTGATAACATAAAATTACCAGACGCTTATTCAACCCTGGCTACATCAAATTGTGCTCTGACTCTCCGAGAAAGCATGCGAGGATCATCGCATTAATTAGCATCGGATGTCGATCCATTCGGGGAAATTGATCCGTATAACACCTACTGCCTCCAGATGAGCATAGTTATTCTGTTCTGGAATTTGGCAATTCCTGCTGTTCTCCATGAGAAAAACAGTACATATCCTTTGGGCTGTATCTGTACATTGTTCTTTAATTATGTTTCATACATCCTTTGCTCCTTTATCTATATAGCAGGCATGAATTACAGAAGTCAAATTAAGTTTATGGGAAGTGAAAGAAAAGAAAAATGTTTCTATTATTGACAAATTTGTTAATATTATTTTGTGTTGTCAAAAATGCCCTCAATATTATCATCATTTAACCTATGATCCCCGTTCTGAACGATTTGACATCTTCGATCAATCATTTTTAACAGAAAGTTGACAACCGAGAATTATATCAAACACAATTTACCAAGATATTGATTTTCGTGTAAAAGATGTACATTTGAAAACGAGCTCCACTGAGGTTTATGAAAAGAAAAGAAGCATGAGATCTTGTTCATTCAATAAAATAAAGAAATAATTGACATTATGTAAAAAATAAGGGAAAATTGGTTATTTCCCACTTCAAAATTTTCAAATCTGAAAAATGTCACTCTAAACTTATTTAATTCTTAAATTTGCCACAAATACACAATTTTTATACTTTTTTTATTAAAAATTAACTGAAAAATACAGTTTTGAGATACGTATAATTAGGGATTTGAAGGGTATATAGGGAAATACATAAATACTTATGTCAAAACTGTATTTTTCAGTTAATTTTTAATTAAAAAAAGTATAAAAATTGTGTATTTGTGAAAAATTTAAGAATTAATTAACTTTAGAGTAGTATTTTTCAGATTTATAGTTTTGTGATGGTATTTTTCAGATTTGAAAGTTTTGAAGTGGCAAATAACCAATTTTTCCAAAAAATAACTTCTTTCTTTATTTATTTCAAAACAAAAAATAGTGTGCATTAATTTCTCACTAGTATCTGTCAATTTCAAAGCAAAGTATTATGGCTCACAGCTGGAGATCATATTCTCCACTAATTTATCTACCATTAAGAGTGTGCCACGCATGTCAATAACGCTTAATTACCCTCATTTATTTCTAATTTTTATATGGATGCTAGTTGGTACAATTATCAGAGGTACGATTAATACTTGAAGACGATTTAATTTAACAATTATGAGCGATTTGAGATGTTTTTAATAATGCTAGTTAATTGTGTGAGATTGAACAAAATTAAATGAATATGTTACTTAACTACTAAATTTTTAATATTACTTTCTTAAAATATAACGATCGTAAGGCCATAATGATTAATGAACCCCAACTTTTACTTAAAATAAACTTAAGCGATAATATAATAATATTAGTAAAAAAAAATTTTGGTACCGGGCTTATACATCTTTTGTTACCAAGGTATTAAATTAAAAGCCAATTAGATAGTAAATAAATTTCAGTTTAAAGAAAATAAACTGAAATCTTTATTAAAGAGTTCAGATATCATAATGAAATGAAGTCCGTATCCGTTATTTCTCTAAAGAAAAATAGAATCCTATTATTTCAATTATTTACGGATGGGTCGATCTTATTTACAGTTAATTTTTCATGCTTTCAATTATTTACGGATGAGTCCAAGACTTTAGTCTTCTCCGCGTGAGAAGGAATTGTGGCTGTTAATTGTTACTTGTCAAGTTTTGACTTGAGAGATCACTACTAGATGGGCCTAAAGTACATGTGCAATTGATTGATTGGCTTAAGATTATGTATGGCAACAATTATAAACCAAAAGGTCTGTTTAGAATCCTCCATTGGTCTATGACTTCGCATAAGAGCTCATGAATTGGTTTAGATTTCTCATTGAAAATCCGATTGCACCTTTCTCGCCAGATTACAAAATTACTCAACAATACCAATGTGGAATGGTAGTTGGGAGTCGGAAATAAAAAGGCAAAAAAAGAGAGCAAATTTGGACGATTAGGTCAGCCGCCCCTTCTATTTCTCCGCTATCTTTCATTTAAACTCTCTTTTTTATGACACTAAAAACTAATGGAATTATAATCATGCATCTCATGAAAATCATACTCGATTATTATTTTACATTCTAATTTAATTCTAATTATGAAAGGTTAAAAACGAAAAATTACTAAATTTAAAATTTTAGTTATAAGACATTAAGACGTAAGTTCAAACATAATGTAAATAAAACTTACAAGTACAATAGAATAAACTATATGTTATACATAATTTTATATAATATTTAATCCAATACGAAATATTATTGATCTGATTTCCAATTTTTTTTATTTTCGAGAAATAGGTTTAGCCTACTAAATTTTATTGAACAAAAAAAATGTGTAATAAAAGAAAGGAAGTAGAAAAGAAAAAAAAAGTACAACACACGAATTAAAAATCTTTTGAAGTAATACAGTAACTCTTTAAAAGTTTGAAATAACCACATAAAATTTTCTTGTATGATGGAATCCACCACATAAATTAAAACCATATATTTTAAGATAAAATATTATGGATGGTTCGAAATTGACTTTCATTCGTAGTAGGAAAAATTTATATGTTTGACTCTATTACATTTGACCTCTGTAATCTGAAAGTCTGACTCCGCCTCTGCAGCCACATACTGTGGCTCGAATTTCAAATTTTAAAATATTGAATCTTGAAAAGTAAATATTCGACTAAAGTAAGACGTCTTTTAATTACTATACGTGGAATAATTGAAACTGTTTTATATATATATTTTTTATAACTATAGTATATTCTTTGTGTGGTCAACACGTCAAGTCTTTACAAACATAAATGTGTGGCCCTGACGTTCTGTTGGCGCAATCAATAACAATCAAACTACTACTGGTCTCCCTTCTCTCTTCTCTTCATAAGAGTGAGTCTGCTCCACAAGTTGTTGTGTAATTGAAAGTTGTTCTAGAGCATGCCCTTAATTTCTAGCTTAACATAAGAGCTAGCAGTACACATTAATGGCGTTTGAAAGGTCAATGTTCCTTTTTCTCCTACCTGCGCATCTCTTTCTAACAACAAAGGTGACAGGCCAAGCATACACCGGGAACATCACTCGGAATGGGCCCGCGTTGAGCCCCGCTGGTCCCTACTCCTACATAACATCTCCTTCCGGTGAGTTTGCCTTTGGTTTTCAGTCTCTAGAGTCTAACTCCTCCCTTTTTCTTTTAGCAATTTGGTTTAACAAAACATCTTCCGTCCAACCGATCACTTGGTTTGCCAAGAACTCGAGTGATATGGCTAGCCCGGTTCTAGCCCTGGCAGAGTCAAAACTCAACCTAACACAAACCGGGAAACTAGTATTGGTCGGTCCCACATCGGAAACAATCTGGAGCATTGAGTCCGTCAGTGCCACCCATGTGGCTCTTCTTGAACAGGGTAATGTAATCCTCTATGATAACACTGAATTGGCCTTGTGGCAGAGCTTTGACTCCCCAACCGATACTCTTGTGCCGGGCCAATCGTTATCTGAGGGCTCAATCCTTGAATCCAAGCTTACAGACTCAGATTTCTCACCTGGTCGTTTTCAATTGGAAGCCAATCAAGATGGTTCTCTAGCCTTATCCTTACTTGTGGGGCCTTCCGTCCTTGAACTTTTATGGGGTTCTGACAAGTACAGTACTTCAGGTATGAGCCTCGTGTTTGACTCATCTGGCTTGTTGTCTTACCAGCTTGCAAATAGTACTTCCTTGTTTAATATTAGTCAGTCACCAACCCAAAGGTACTATCAACATGCCACACTAGATCCTGACGGCGTATTTCGTGTCTATGTTTATGACAAGAACCTTTCAGACAAAGGTGTTTGGTCGGTTGTGAACAAATTGCCGCCCGATAATCCTTGTGGCTCACATGTTGATGTTGGGAGTGGCATGTGTGGCTTCAATGCATACTGCACTCAAAGCTCAAACTCAAAACTACCACGGTTGAAATGCTCGTGTCCTGAAAATTACTCCTTTTTCGATACAAGCCATCCATACCTTGGTTGCCATCCAGACTTCGCATTGCAAAATTGTAGTGTGGATGAGGCAACAAATTTCGAATTTGTGGAAATGCAAGATACAGACTGGTGGGGTGCCGGTGATTACATCCACTTTATTACAAGCGAGGAAGGTGATTGCAAAACATCTTGCCTCAATGATTGCTTTTGCTCTGTAGCAATATACCGAGATGCTGACTGCTGGAAGAAAAAGTTGCCTCTCTCCAATGGTTGGCAGAGTACCAGTGTGGGGGGCAAGGCGTTTATTAAAGTGCGAGTAAGTGGAGGTACTTCCGTAATTCCACCATCGGCAAATTTTCCTGGTTCAACCACCAAGAAGAATCGAACCAATTTGGTAGTAGCAGGAGCAGCTATGCTTGGCACATCACTCTTAATTGTAATCATTGCCGCGATAACCGCATCTCTTTACTTGTTATGTGGTAAGAGAGGTCATGAAAGTAAGCAAGCAGATTTGAGTCCAATGGGGATGAACATGAAGGTTTTTAGCTACAAAGAACTCTATGATGCCACCAAAGGATTTGCTGAAGAACTTGGAAGGGGTGCTTTTGGAATTGTTTACAAAGGGACTCCAAAATTGGGAGACCATCTAGTGCCAGTAGCGGTGAAGAAACTTGATCGGCTGCTAAAGGATGGCGACCGGGAGTTCACAAACGAGGTGCAATCAATTGGACAAATTCACCATAAAAACCTCGTCAAACTTTTCGGATTTTGCAATGAAGGGCAGTATAAAATGCTTGTGTACGAGTACATGAGCAACGGCTCTCTAACCAATGTTATTTTTGGGACCGCAAAGTTGGAATGGAACAGACGTGCCCGGATAGCAGTCGGGGTGGCTCGAGGCCTATGCTACCTCCACGAAGGATGCAGCTCTCAGATCATCCACTGTGACATCAAACCCGCCAACATATTGCTAGATGATAACCTTGTTCCAAGTATATCCGACTTTGGTCTTGCAAAGCTCATAGGGGTTGATCAGACACGAGCCACCACTTCTAACATACGGGGCACGAAAGGTTATTTTGCACCAGAGTGGTTCAAAAACACAGGTATCACACCGAAAATGGACGTGTACAGCTTTGGCGTGATGTTGATGGAAATTGTGTGCGGCAAGAGGAACATTGAGCAAGCTGATGAGGAAGAAATTATACTGATATACTGGGCTTATGACCGCTTCATAGATGGGAGGGTTGACCTTTTGGTTCAAGGAGACGAGGAGGCTGAAGCTAACATAGACAGAGTCGAGATTTTTATAAGGGTTGCTATATGGTGCATCCAAGAGAACCCGACAATGAGACCAACAATGCATAAGGTGGTACTGATGTTGGAGGGAGAAGTACCTGTACCACCACCTCCAGATCCTTCAAGCTACATGTAGAAGTTTATATGCTATGATTAATTACATTCATGTCATGCTCAAGGCGGTTAGTTAAGGTGAGGGAATAGAATCTTTAAAGTATTATAGCTTTTTAAAAAATAAGGAATTACTGATGTATTGGTCGAATCTTAGCTCCTGGCAGTACCAATTTTTTTGTTACTATAAATTATTTCTTAGTATGTATACTTTACTGCTCAATAATCTCCATTAATAGGACTAGTGTGATATTGTATGACCTTCCAAAATTTTCTCTTTGGCAAATGAGATCTTGATATTGTAAATGCCAATGGAAACTGAAGAGAAAATATATAAACATGGATAACTAACAAACAGAAAAGAAAGCAAATCACAACATATGTCACCAGAGCACTCAATTTCTTGCAAAAAGTCATAAAAAGTCCTAAAGGTTAATACAAATGCCAAGTTCCATTGTAAGCGGAGTTGTACAACTCAGTCAGAATGAACTGTAACAACCAAAAACTGATATTTGTACAAAGACTTCCATAGTTTTCATCCTGCAATCTTAGATCAATCATCAAGCTGTAGATGTTAGATCAGAAATGGGGCTGGCATGCTTGTTTGTTTTTTTTTAACTAGTGCCCACCCAGCCTGTTTAGTACCAGAGAAGTTGTCTTTTCCAACTCCACGACCTTCTGCAAAAATGGGTCTACACTGTTCTTGCAATAACAGTCAAACTGTGGAGATAGATAGAGAGAGAGAGATGAGCAGCTATGTACAAAAAAAAACAAAGAGCGTCAGTATGTATACAAACAATTCACGGTCTACAAAAATGGGGACCTTATCAAAGATAAAAAATTAAATAATACAAAAGTATCAATTTACTAATCAGACATACAACTTGAATTGGTTCTTTACGTTTGGTGAGTAGTTGCTGCTGCTTAGCAATTTCTGATTGTCGTGCCGACTCAGCCGGATTAGTCTCTCACATTTCTTCTGCGTACCGAAGTATTTAAAGAAGGCCCAGGCCCCAATCCCCCAGACCTCCCTTTTCACTTCTTGAACTGGAGCCGACCGGAGCTGAAAATACGGTATTGTCAGAACTTAAAGTGTAGAATCCCATCTCAGTCGGAGCGCGTTGGTGAGTAGATCCGGTTATCGTCGGAGCGCGGCGGCGATCGAAGAAGCAGATCCGATCGTGGATCGAGAGAAAGTAATTAGTGCCAAGTGGAGCCGATTGGAACTGAGAATGCGGTAATGTCGGAGCTCGGAGTGTCAATTTTTTATTTCGATTGGAGCGCGACGGTGACTAGACCCGATCGTTGTCGGAGCGCGACGGTGATCGAAAAAGCGGATCCGGTTGTGAAGCGAGATTGAAAATAAATTTTAAAATTGAGTATGAATATAAATATTTATTTTTATATTATATGAGGTGATAGAACTTGGGATTTTGTAAAAAAAAATTATCAATATATTTGTTTGTGGTAATTTTAACCACTAACCATGAAAAAAGTATTTAAATAAGAAATAAACCGGATGGGCCGGACCAAATTCATAATATATAAAAGTTCGGTCGGTTCGTTATTCGGGTTTTGAAAATTTTCAAATCGAGCTGAACCAAAGTTATAATTTGATTTTAAAAAATAAACTAAACTGAATTATTAAACCAAAAAAATCGAACTATTTGAATCAATCTAATTCGGTTTGATCCAAAACCAATTAAACCGGACCCAATGAACACCCCCCAGTCGTGCTGACATTATCATTCTCTACAATATATTGCTTCGAACCCTCATTGCCTCATTGGCCAACGGACAATAGATTTTTTTAATAAAAAATAACTATTTTAAATCATTTTAACGGAAGAAGCATATTTGCTTGGAAAGTTAGAAAAAATCAATTCGATCGAGGTAGTGATTCGGTGCATGGAGGCAATTTGTGACCCGCTACTTGGAGAAAATGAAATCTTATTTTAGAATAAAAATATTTTTAGAAAAATAGACAGAACATTTATAATTTGAATATACTAAAAGAACTATCAAACAAAATAGATAAAATATGTAAAATTTTTGACGTACTATAAGAAGCACGAAATATTTTTTCAAGCCGTATTTTTCGTTGTTGAAATAAAAATAAAAATATTTAGATCCGAGTTATTGATCTTGGTTGAAACGATAAATTTGTGTTACTAAAAATTATTGTGATTCTTCTAATACATTTAAATTTTAAGATGCTCTCTATATTTCTCTATAACTATTTTTAGAAAAATATTAAAATATTAAAAATATAAAATGAGCAGAAACACAAAAGAATGCACAAAATTATCCACAGAAAATCATCTATCAATTACTACTTTCTCTCTCCTACTTTTCCTCGAAAGAATAAATGGGCCTTGACTATTTAGAATTATTTAATAACAAATAGGGAATGCCTAGCTGTCTCTCTAATAATTTTCAATTTTGTCATCTAATTAATAATTACCTGAGTAACTACTAACTGACTGGAGGAGCCACATAATATTTGGGGACCGCCTAATATTTGAAAGATTTTATAACTGTCGCGCGCAAATATTTATCTATAATACATCAAGTATTCATCATAAGACATCAAATATTTAAAAAAAAACTGGACATATCACTCACCAATCTTTTACACATTTTTAGAGGTAGTTTGTTTTTTCTCCGTTCAATTTAACTAAGATTTCTGACGATATGTAAAGAATTTTGTAAATCTAAAACTACGAATGTCTTTTACATAATTTTCTCTTTCAAATGAGATCCATTATAATATACTTTCGGGTTGTCCGTTGCACAAGTATTCATACATCGTCATGCATGTATTCATACCTCATCGAGCAAGTATTCATCCGTAGGATCCGCCTAGCTGTCCCGCTAATCAATCTCCTGATTCATCCCCCGTCTTAAATAACGGTAAAAACTTGTTAACTGCCAATAATAAGTAGGAGACCACAACTCACTGGAGGAGATCACAAATCGTCAGTGCAAATTTATTAGTATTTACCTTTAACAAGAAAAGTATTCACATCTGCCATGTAAAGTTGTATTTTTTAAATGAAAGTATTCACCTATATTATTTTAGTAAACATTAATTAAGGATATGCACATTAAGAACGTACATAAGTGAGATGACCACTAATGTCCCTTGAAAGTGCAAATTTTATTAGTATTCACATTTAACAAGAAAAGTATTCACATCTGCTATGTAAAGTTCTACTTTTTTGAATGAAAGTATTCACCTATGTTATTTAAGAAAATATTAATAAATAGTCTGCACATTAAGATCATACATAAGTGGGGGAGAGGGGACCATGCAAAGTATTAATTTTTATGTCAATTTGAATATTTAGGAATATGTGTAGGACAACATAGAGGTAATATGTGTAGTATTCATTATTATATAGTTAAGTATTCAGTTTAACATGCAAAGTATAATATTAATATCATTCTTATTCTTTGATATGACATATAGTTATGTAGTTAAGTATTCATTCTTATGCAGTAAAGTATTCATCGTTATGCATTAAGTATGCATTCTTATGCACTTAAGTATACATTCTTATGTAGTGATATATAACATGAATATTTATGCAAACTATAAAACAACCATCACCATATAACATTGAAAAACAAATAAAAAAATTCAAAACTAAAAATAATAAAAGTTATCAATCAACAACAAATATCAGTTACCAATCACAAAGCAAATATCAATTACAAAAGAATTAAGTATTCACTCTCAATTTCAACATAAAATATATATTACATAAGTATTCATCAATAAATTAACAACTAATCCATACAATAGCAACTAAGTATTCATCCATATAGTAGCAACTAATCAATTTCAAACATAAAATATTCATCATACTTGTCAGAAGTCTGAATATACATGTAATAGTAAGTATTCATTACTAGTCAACAAATCATTCAACATCATACATAAAATATTAATTCATACTTAATAGAAGACTAACTGCAACAATAATACTAGCTATTCATACCTAATGTAATACAAATATTTATAATGAGGCCTAATTTATTCATTCATAATTATCCAAGCAATTTAGTATTGAAATATTCATACTCTGAATCCAAGCAATTCAATAGTTGATTACCCCCTCAAGTATTCATACCCCCTCAAGGTAGCTCACAAAGAGATAGGCGGTGACATGCCTAAACCGGAAAAGATCGTTCACTTTTAGTTATGAAATATTCATCTGTAAATAAAAAGAATAAAATATGAATTTTGTATCAAGACAGAATGCATCTCATATCCATAAAGTATTCATCCGTAAAATCAGAAAATATTTATCATTAAGAGCAGTAAGTATTTACTTGAGAGGAGTATAAATTGTTTATTCAGCAAGAGTTATTGAATATTCATCTGTCATAAAAAAGAGAGGATAAAGTGTAAATATCTTATCAAGAAAGTATGCATTTAATAATTATAAAGTATTCATCCTATATCATATGCTCATTTCAAATCAAACATACAAATTACAGGAATAATATAATAACTATCATATTATATCTACTACACACTCAAGTATTCAATTCAGCAGATCATCATATCGTAGGAAAATAAACATCAAAAGTTCAACAGAATCAAAATACATTGAAACAAAACTACAAATTTAACTGCCCAATGCTTCCAACAGAAATCACAAATACGAAGATCAAATGTAACAATTAAATTGAGATCGAATTAATGATTTACCTTAAATCCAGGTCATCAGAGCCCGATCGCGTGATAGCTCGATCGCTTGACAGATTGAGATCGGTGGAATGTTCAGATCACATTAGGAGTTGGAAGTTAAGACCGAGGTGCATCAGAGCATCGACTATTTTAGCACCGGTGATGTACTCGTCCCATTCTGATCAAACTTTGGATGGATTAAAGCTACTTTCAGGTTGAAATGAGATCATAAATCGATATAACTATGAGCAGATTACCGTGAAATTTTAGACCATAACACTTTCTCAATATTCTTAAATTTGCGTTACTTCTAAAGAAAATTCAAGGAAGCCTGAGAGAAGTAACATACCTCAAAATTATTCATGTCAAGTTATTAGTAACCAAAACTAAATTAAAAATTTCTACTTGTAGATGAAAATGCAAAATCAAAGCACAAACCTCATTGTTCAACTAGAAAATTTTCTTCTCAAATCAAAACACAGACCTCACTGTTATAAGAAAATAAAAATGCAGTACCACTTCCTCTGGTCCAAAATATTATTTTCAAATCCAAGGCCGAAGGTGGATCTAGTGGATCCCACTTTACTATCAGCCTCCTGTTTGGACTCAGTGATATCCTTCTCTAAAAGGGAGCCCAGTGTCATCCCCTGCCTCTTCAACTCTTTCAAAGAAGGCTCCGACGATGATTTTTGGAGATCGCCGCTACTAGAGTTCCGGCGAGGGTTTGAGGAGATCGTCGCTGTCAGATTGGAGGACGCTGGTGTGGGTTCAGGTCAATTGCGGGTTGAGAGTGGCGGAGTAGAGGCGAGTTAAGAAGAGACGATGGTGGTGGAGTTTAGGTAGAGAGCTGTTGATGCTATTGTTGGAGTTGATTGAAAGATGATTTTATTTTTTCAGATCGAGTAAGAGAGACGGTGAAACGGATAAGTCGTTAGTGACTTTAACTGTTCAATAGTTTAACTGAGATTGGGATTGAAGAGATGGGGAACGTTTAGGGAAAAGTATGATGTGGGAAATTATAATCGGGTTTTGAGTGGTTCAAAGATTTTCTGAATAAACCGGCTGGCTTTTTTATATTATTCCGGTTTATATAGTATTTTATTTGAACTGAACCGTATTAGGATCCAGATCCAATTTTTTTCTGGTCTATCCATCCAGTTCGGTCCTGTAATAACAGCGATTAATATTATAAACTATCAAGAATCCATTGCACTTTGGGTCCACAAGAGATTCATTGTTATTCACTTTGGACCGTAACATTGAAGAATTTCCATTTTATTTCAAATTGGGCCGTAGAATCAAAGAAAAAAAATGAAATGCTTAATTGTGTTTGGTGGTAAGAAATTTGGTACATATTTTTCCGTTTCTTGTTGTACAAACTATTTTTTTTATGAAAGAAAGGAATCGAGTTCCTATATATTATATATATATATATATATATATATATATATATATAAGAAGGATTACAATGTCTCATCTCCTCCATACCTTATCCATGTCTCATATCTTATATCTTCGTTTTTAAAGTCCAAACAGTCGATCCGAACTGCTCAATATGATCTCCATGTTAAAATATGCTTCAAGGCCAAATTTACATTTTTTTGAAATTGTTTTTTACTATTTATTAAGATTTATTGAAAATCACTGTTTTTCAAACAACGATTTTTGTTTTGAGGCTAAAACCCGCTGATTAGTTTAGAAAACATAGACTCAATATCAATGACTCTTAATATAACAAAAGATGAGGAAAGTGGTAGAAAATTTAAAATTTTAATAAAATAAAAAAACATAAAACTCAGTAGCCAGAAAGTATTTTGACGGATCTAATTAAGGTATGAACATTGTGTGAAGATGTATCTTCTATCAGCTCTCACTGTTTGTTTTACAATGTTTCTAAAAAAATTGGTGCATCTTTCTTTTAAGTTATGAAGTGTGTTATCAACATGATTTCTTTCACATTTTTTGTAATTATCTTGTCTAATAGCATCGAGATTATGTTGGAGTCTCTTCTTGTTGTCTCATTTGGTATCAAAAAACGATGTAGAGTTTCGATTTGTATTTGTTTGGTCACATGCTGCACATAGTGTGTTTGTGAACTAAGGTATTCACAAACAGATTACTTGACTTTATATAAACTTTCTAATTTTGACCGCTTGACTTTATAGTAAATTAATTCGAAAGTTTATAATCTTCACATATAGACACATTACTCATAAGATTGATAGATTTCAACAATTTTGATTCGTTATTTGAAACTAATATGATAGGTTTTAGAATTGAGTTCACAAATGAACTTGATGAACTTAAGAATTTTCATACACGGATTTTTACTTTAAAAAAAGTGCATGAATGTTATGGGGAAAAAATATTGGCTTTGTATTTTGAAAAAATGTACACAATTCTAAAACCGTATACAATTAATAGATTTTTTTCATACACGACGATCATAGACATAGTTAGAAAACTGTACATATATAGCTCCATTTTTTAACTGTACGTACTCAATGTTTATGTAATAGTGTTAGAATATAATATGCTTAATAATTTACATGTTTGGATGAACAATTTATTGCATTTCAATGAATAAATTATATATGGATTATGTTTGAATTTTTCTTTCATTAAAATGATCTTGAATCTAGATCCTTCTACACAAATTGTTTGAAATATCTTATAGGTCTTACAAGTTTCGTATTTGGAGCTATTCATTAAAAAGAAAGGACGGAGCAATCAGCGAGTATCCTCGTGATTTGATTGACATTCCATCAACTCAGGTTGACAAATAGCGATATAATATTGTTTATTAATTATTTTAGGTGGGTCCGGCCCAACATTTAAATGATCTATAATATGATCTGTCTGAATACGCATTATTTTAGGTGGGCCCGGCCCGGCCCACTGCATTTCCTAAAAACAATGAAGATATATTTTTAAAAGGCAAATTAGAGAGTGCTTAATTAGCTACTTTCATGATTTTCAAAATTTATTTATGTATATTGAAATCTAATTGAACTTCTTTTTGTTGTATGTATTAGCTTTCTATTTTATTTTGTATGTATCTAGCTACTTGCATCTCTTTTGGTGTATTGATTTAATTAATTATATGGTTTATTTTTCTATGTAACACAGTAAAAATATTTTTATATTAAATTGAATAGTGAAGAATGTTATATTGTGTACAATATAAATTTTATTTTTTTCATTACGTACCGGTAAAACTGTAGCAGTAGTCATAACATATCGTCAAAACTGCAAAAAATCAATAATTCTAGTAAAGTAGATAATTGATAAATAATTGCATATCACATAAAATTAATATGGAATTTACATCCCATGCCATTGTGTGCCAAATTAATGATTTTTTTAGAAATAAAAAAAAATCAAATCTCCTGAAAAACATATTGATTTTTTTTTTCTTCGGAAAAAGATGAAATTTCATGATTGGTGCTCAGCATAGTTTAAGGTCTGAAAAACCTGCACCTAGTGTGTTTTCATCTATTTTTCAAAGAAAATAATCTAGTTTAGAATTATTTAATAAAATCATCTATCAGTTACTACTTTCTCTCTCCTACTTTTTCCTTGAAAGAATAAATGAGCCTTGACTAGTTTAGAATTATAATAAAAAATAAGTACTTAGCTGTTTTTCTCTAACAATCTCTAATTTTATCAATAACTATCTGAGTAACTACTAATTAACTAACTAGCTACTGATTGGTGCTTTGGATTAAAAGGGTGGGGTGGGGTAGTAAGTGGTGGTTGCATTAATTGATGAGTTAGTTGGGGAGCTCATTGAATAGAAATTCCTTTGTGTCATTAATGAATGGTCTGTGGGAGTGATCGAGTTTTGTAATCTTTGTTGTTGTAAGGAATTTGTAATGGGATGAGGTACAGGAGCTCCAATAATGCTCATTAATGTGTGTTTTGAAGCAATAGGAAAAATGTTTTCAATAATACTGCCATGATGGGTTATCAATAGTCATAATAACATATCGTCAAAAATGCAAAAAATCAATAATTCTAGTAAAGTATATAATTGATAAATAATTACATATCACATAAAATTAATATGGAATTTACATCCCATTTTTTTGTGTGCCAAATTAATGATTTTTTTTAGAAATTAAACAAAAATCAAATCTTCTGGAAAACATATTGATTTTTTTTTCTTCGGAAAAAGATGAAATTTCATCAATGGTGCGGTTCTATCAATGACAAGCTGATTCCAATAGCTTTCAGGCAAATTTGTGGTCAGCATAGTTTAAGGTCTGAAAAACCTGCACCTAGCTTGTGTTTTCATCTATTTTTCAAAGAAAACAAATAATTATCATTTCCTTTTCGATGAATTAAAATTTTAATTTCTAAAAAAAAGGAAAAAAATTAATTGTATAGTTACCAATATTTGCTTGTACCAGCTTTCAAACTTATAGTTCATGCAGCCCGTTTTTATTGCAGCTTAACGTATGATGGCAGTGTACATCTTTGACAAGTGGCAACTTCAAAGCTAGATATTACATACAATAATTTCATTAACAATATCAAAGTACAACAATTAATTCAAATATATCGCACTATATGCCTTGAATAAGTTTCAAATTTTCACTGGATGAATTCACATCAGTGCAAACCCTAGCATCTTCATAAACTTTACCCGGCCTACAATAGTACCCGTTATCTGGAGCACAATGTATATCCTCTGAACAAATACAAAGGCCTTCAAGAGCACAACCTGCCCTCTTCACAATAACACTTCCATTCAGTCCTAGGATTTGATCTGACCACTCGCTTGAGAACAACCCGTCTGGGTCGTACCTATCTTTTACCTCGAGAAAAGCCTGACTTTTGTTGTACCTTTGTATAATCCCATCAAATGCCAAGTTGCGGTTCTTGCCCCAATGCGGAAGCCCGCCGTACTTGAATAATGCCATCTGCTCAATCTCCTCCAAGAAATCCTCATATAATCTTGGTGTCATCGGATCACGGCTCCTGGAAAAAGGAAATTGTATTTCTACAATTTATATATTTTGATAGCAGAGTTGAAGTGTACATATTTAATTTGGTGTGAAATCTAGATTAAGATACCTCATCAAACAAACGCTAGTATAAACATTTATTCCAGTTTAGATTTGTGAACAAATCATGCAGGAGAAAGTCAAAAACAAAAAAACAAAAAAATGGAGAACAAGAACATATATATATATCATGTGCTAGCTGCCTATACTTACCAGCTGCAAGGGCGGATCGAGTAAGAGAGAATGGGGGTTAACATGCAATTTCAATATCTTGTGCTTATGTATAATTTTGCTATATAGTTTAGAGTAAAATACTATGGCTACTGTAAAATTGATTCCCTCTATCCCAGCTTACCTATAGTAAGTAATGTCGAAATCAAGCACATCTGACTGTTTTCCAAGGTAGGCCGATGAGGCCTTGGCATAACGCATCAATACCCCGTCATAAAGCTCCAAGCCACAAAGAGCACTCGGCTGGAGATCTCTTAATTTCTGTACATCCAATATGAACTCCTTGACTTTATCCAACGGGATGCTAACTGTTGTCTGATGGAAGAAGGATCCCTCGAGCCGTGGGTCCCATGGGCAAGCAGTTAGAAGGCCATCTTCTGATCCGAAGGCGCAACCTCCAGCAGCCTCCATTTTGTTCTGGTAACCTATCACTGGGTAACCAGTGAAGATGAGGCCATTGTTTGTCAGACCATATGCTAATAATGCTAGTGTAGATGTCGTTAGTTGTGATAACGCACATTTTCCATCAGCATTTTTTTCTGTCTCCAGCATGTCCTCTGTATTGGCATATGAAAAAGTTAATCTATTTTCGGCTGGACCAATCTAGTAAATATAAAAAATATCATATTTGAAAGTACAAAATGGTACTAACTATTTTATTCGTTAAACTTTTATTAGCTTGTTTTTTTTCTAAAATTAAGAGTTTTCATCAATTTAGAAGCTAGAAATATATACTCTTCAATTTTAAATTTTTTTCACAAAAATTGATTTTATTATATTTGAAAAGACTGAATTTTGCTGAAGGGTAAGGCTTGTTGTTGTTTGAATTTATGAAGTCATGTATACATAACATAAATATATATACATACCAGTAAAGCGGTTGACCTGTATAGCCAAGGTTGCAGTTGACCGGAACCCAATGAAATCGTAGACACCACTACCAGAGACGTTTACTGACACGCGGTCATCTCTTCGGTATAGAACCTTTCTGTGGCCTGGATACCATGCCATGTCAGCAAACTCATACTGGTGACCGAAGCTGATTGCCTGATCAGCTAAGTCTGAATCATTGCGTGCTACAAAGGTGAGAGACCGCTTGAACATTGGTTGCAGTTGCAGAGTGATCTTGCAAAAATGCAAAAAGGTGCTAGATTAATTTAACAATTGCCGTTTATCCAGCTATAATGTTTAATAATTGTAAGAAAGTTTTTTAGTTTCCATGCAGTACTTCTCAAAAATTCAAAATTTAACCTTGAAATAGTCTTTTAACATGAGAATTTACCATGTTCTTATTCAGATAAGCAATTAATTAAATAATGAAAACCTTAGATCTTCTCTATAACTTCACATAAAAGAAACAATAGACAAATTAATGAAGGGCGAGAAAAGAAAGCAATCTTTAGTTTAGTCTCCTTTAGATGTTGACAATTGGCAGGAAAATTAAGGAATTAAACAAAAGAAGTTTCTTCATCAACATATGACTTTTGTTTTGACGAAAAAGGAAATGATAGGTACGGGACAACTAGTTTTCTCATATATATATATATATATATATATAGATAGATAGATAGATAGATAGATAGAGTACAACACGTTTCCTCTAAAATATCGACAATATGCATGCTTCCGGTCTCTAAAACCTATCGAATCGGCCTCAAATGACAAATCCAAACCGTTCAAACTAATCTTCTTAACGAGAGCTTCGTTTCTATATAAAAAAAAAAAAAAATTCGAACTTATTTACTATCAAGTCAAGTGGTCAAAAAAACTGAAGAATATAGTGCATTTAAATGCACACAAAATTCTTCATATTTTGACCATTTGACTTGATGGTAATAAATTCGAAAATTAAAAAATATATATATGGAAACAAAGCTCTCATTGAGGAGATTGGTTTGAACGGTTTGAATTTGTCGTTTGAAGCCGATTCAATAGATTTTAGAGACTGGAAGCATATTGTTAATATATTAGAGGAAGCGTGTTAGCCGTACTCTCTCTCTCTCTGTATATATATATAGATTGAATAAGGTCATAATAGTAAGATAATGGCCTTGGTACTGCCAAGTAAGTACTGGTGATTTCAATGTTCAAAAGACCGATCTGAAATGGTGAACATGTTCACCATATTAAAATATGCTTATATATATTAAAGATCAAATTTTACATTTTTTTAGAATTTTTTTATCATTTTAAAAATGCACAATTATTAAGAAAATAGTACCTACCTGAGAGATAACTCCGAGCACACCAAGTGACACCTTTGTGGCGTCGAGATCTGGGTCGCCCTCCTTTAGAACCCTAACACTCGCATAACTCTGATTTGCAGGTGCAGGTGTGACCAGCCTTATCTCAGTCACATACTCATGCACTGCACTCCCCTTCCCATTAAGTGAACTTCCGTGGGCCCCAGTCGACAGCACCCCACCAATCGTCAGTCCCCACCAGTAAGGTACGTATGGAATTACTAGGTTACTCTTTTCTGCTGCTTCGATCAGAGCCTTCATCGTCACTCCGCTTTCAACGGTTATTTTCATTGTCGTGTTGTCCGTATTCAGAACATGGTCAAGATTACGTGTGCTGATGATCAACCCGTTAGACCCGCCGGGACAGGCCAGCTTAGGGATACTGTGTGAGAAACGTGTCACAACTTTCATCTTGGTCTTAGAGGCGGTAGCATTCGCGACAATTTCAATGAGCTCTTGTTCAGAAGAAGGGTACACGACTCTGGAAGCACGACATGTGGACCGGTCGGGGAATGTTCCGTATCCATTTGTCACTGTGCAGTTACTTGTGCTGTTGATGGTGCACTTGACAGGGCTAGGAGGAGGGCTTGGAGAGGATGAGGGGAGGAAGGAGATGATCAGTAGGATTCCTAGTAACAGGAAATGAATAGATTTTGTAAGCGTCGAGCTATCCATCTCGTTTAGTTATCGATAATCAATCGACATGTTATGAGATTCACCGTATGTGCAATAATTAAAGATTGTATCTTTTGTTACAATATTTAAGGGGGTCCTGCACTTATTCTTCTTAAGAATATCACTTCGCTTGGATTGATTATATCCACTTAATTTATATACGCAATTGTGACAAGTGATTTTTTTATCCCCGTGTGACGTGTACGTATCTTGACTAATGTATTTCTCAGTATCATCAGCTTGATTCATTAATCATTTTGGAGTTACAAAAGATATGTAACTAACTAAAAAAAGCAATTCTGCTCAAAACATTTGAGCATAAACCAACAGAAAAGGAAATAATAAAAACAGTTTAGAGAAAATAAAAAAAGCTGGAAATTGGAAATTGAAATAAAAAAAATGCAAAGTACTATAGCTAACTCAATCTTCTTAAGCTCCTGTTTTTATGAAGAGGAGGTATATATGACCTTACCATCCGGTTATTATAAATTGAAAAATAATTCTTGTTTTGTAGATTAAATAAATCAATTTATGGATTAAAGCAATTAATCTCCAAAGACATGGTATGGTAAACTTAGCTCTTATTTAATTTCTTGCATAAGTGGTGGATATGAGAAAAATTGTTTTGTTGTCCATACATGGCTTTTATGGCTTCCCACAACTTATGTGTCTTGTCGACCATCATGAAGAGGTCGACTACGGATGGCTCCATCGACAACGTGAGCAAGGTTATGATTCTATCATATTTGTGGTTCTCTAGTTTTTTGCTGCCCTTTTATCAGCTTCGGTCTTATTTTTTTGGATCTGTTGCTTTTGGTTCTTTTGTCTCTCATGTGATGTATTCTAACATCTCTCAACCACTTAGAGCCCTAAATGTTGCCCTTACCCATGACAAATAATTTTGACCATTGAGCAAGGTGTTTGTTAGTTTGGTGGTTTTGGTAGTCACGAGTTGCCCCTCTTGAGCTATCTTGTTTTTTTTGCTAAATTTTGTGTTGTAGTTTATGCTGGTACCGACTAGCTTTGCTAGTTTGGATGGCACTTGTGCGGAATTTTTCAAATCTATCGCTCTGATACCATATTGAATTTATGAAACAAAAAAGTGAAATTGAGGATAAAAAATATATTTGCAATCGAACTTATATACTTCTTATTACAAGATTTTCTATTTATAATTACAAGGCTGAAAAACTAGCTGTTAGTACTATTTATTATTCTAGTAATGACGATACACGTTGCCGTTATCTTTTTATATTTGAAAATAAGTTTCTATATTAACAGCTAATTGATGAAGATCTCCACTAGAACCAATTAAAAAAATTATGATGACATGCAAAATTTATGAGGCATGAAAATCAAATGTGTGATTTCTCGTTAGGTTATGCTTTCTATTAAATAAAATAATGCCATTCTAATGTTAATAAACATTTCTCAGAATTTTGTTTAATAAACATTTCTTGAGAAATTTTTAATATGCATGATGGTCATGTTTATCTAAAATTAAAAAAATAACTATGTTTTTCTTTTAAAACATTTTGCGACAAGACTATTAAAGTCCGGGTCCGGGCATTGTAATTTGTTTTATTTTGCAGGATCTAATGTGGCTCAAGCACATGTAGTCGCATATCAGTTTTGCATATATACTTAGTATATGCAGTATGCACTTCATATATTCGATCTATATAAGCAATTGCATCTTAAAATCTATATATTGTTTACTGCATGCGTATCACATATTATTAGTCGCATGTCTTTCTCACAATATAAATGATAATATATATAAAGCTCATAATTAATGAAACAAATTCCTGTGCTTTGATTTTTCACTTTTTGATTAATTTCAAGTCGTGCAGAAAAAACTTTGGCATGGGCTGATTAAAAAGTTTTGGATTTTTTGTAATAAAGAGTTATTTGATTACTAATTTTGGTCGGATTAATTTACAATCTCGTACTCCGTTACAATTATTTTTTACTTTTTAATTATTTGTATTCATTTATTTAATTTTTTTTTTTTGGAGAATTGTTGGTCCGAACTCAGAACGATTTAAATTTCTTCATTTTTTTTTCCTCTATTATGTCACTACTTAAATGGAATATGCCATTCTACTATTCATAATAATATCTTGACATTCAATCAAATCAGTTGATCTAGATTGACAAGAAATGACAAGCAGCCATATAATTAAAATTGTTGGTGGACCCAAATTAAGGTTAGATGATCAATCAGACCTTAATTACCACGTTCTTTATCTACTGCAATCCACTCCGTTTCTTGAAACAATGGAGGTATCCATTCTGTGGTAAATTACGAAAGCGACTTCTTAATTATAACTAAGTTTGAACTTTAAAACATTTGTTGTCACTGAATTCATGTTTGGTTGCTACTTCAAGAATAATTAAGTTGTGTACGACGACAAGTTTCATGTTAATGAAGCTGGTCAATATATAGCCTTTTATATATAAAGAAAAAAAAAAGTTGTGTACGTACTCTATCTTATACCTTTATTTTACATCTAATATAATAACTTAAGTATGAATTACGTAGAGATACTCAGATATTTTTTGAAAAAAGTGGCTATGCCACCGATTTCCATTAAAATAAAAACCAAAATTACATAGTTATAACTGATACCCTCAATGGTACCAAGAGTCCAACCTAATTACAAATAGGTATTAAGCAAATACCTAACCCCAAGTATTATAAAACTAACCTGCTTATATTCAAACTACATATCAACAACATCTCGATAACCCTGTCATAAGAAAAAAACTAAAAAATGAAAACATATGCAAGTGACAACCCTACCAACCCAAATTTCCAAAAAACACCAGCAACAGAATTGAAACTGATATGACTCTTGAACTGCTAATCCATCCCTGCACCATGCTGTGAAGAGTTTCCTGACAAGACCACATTATAACAAAAACTAAAGATAAGCATAAAAGACCCTAGAATGTTAAGAAACTGCAACAGTCAACATTGAGGAGCTGCAGCTACTATCAGATTCATCACTTGAAATGTCGTCACCACTCGAACTGATCCCTGCGTCAAGCATAGGGGTTGAAGCCTGTGTAACCCCCATGGAAATGACCAGCGTAGACCATATCAGGTCCTTCAAATTATGAGGAAAAATAAGATTTAAATGAGAAGTAAGATCTTGTTTTTGGTTCAAAGTCCAAAATCTAGCAACTGATAAAAATTTTGACCCTAGAATGCGCACAACTTGTACCTGTCCCCCTTTAAATATAATCATATTCCTGTCAAGCCATAAGTTTCATAGAACCGAACCTCTTATAATTTCAACAATATTTGAATCTTTTAATGGTATACAGTAGTCTAACTCCCACAAAGCCTCTATATTATCATAATCAAAAGAAAAACCGTTATATTGAGCAATCCAACTCCATATTGCTCTAACAAAATGACAATTCACAAATAAATGATCCACTGTTTCCCTGTGAGAACAACACACACATGTAGTATCACCTGTCCACCCTCGTTTGCTCAAATTATCTTTAGTTAGTACCCTTTTCTGCCTAACTAACCATAAAAAAAATTTAATCTTCAAGGGTATTCTAGCCATCCAAATAATATTATAGGTATTATCAAGGACACCACCAAACTCTAGAAATTTATAAAAGGAATTAACAGTGAAATTTCCATTAGGAGTCCATCTCCATAAAATTTGATCTACATCTGTATTTAATCTAACCGACGCTAAGAGGTTACCCAAAGTTATCCATTCAGTACGATATGTGCATGTTAACTGTCTAGCTACTTGGATATTTAATTTATTATTATGAAATGCAACAGCTACAGTAATTTCCTTATCATAAGCAATTTCAAATAAATTAGGAAAAGTCACACACAACAATGAATCACCATACCACTGGTCTAACCAAAATCTTACCGATTTCCCATTACCAACCTGCCAAGTTGTACTTACCTGCAAAACATCGCGAGATTTTAAAATATCATTCCATAATGGAGACTTCACTCTTTTATCCCCTGTATGAGAGTATTTCTCAATAATAAGGTCCTTCCACGTACCTACTACTCTATTATCATGAAATCAAAATAACCATTTAGCCAAAAGAGAAGTATTCATACGATGAAGATCTATCACCTCAAGCCCACCTTGGTTCTTACTTTTGCAAACCTTATCCCAAGATATAGGTGATAGTTTTTTCCTAACTGTACTCCCACCAAACCATAAAAATTTACATTGAACTCTATCAATTTTATACCTAATTTTGCTTGGCATTTTATATAATGAAAGCCAATATAAAGGGATAGCTGAAATAACAGCATTCAATATAGTTACCTTCCCTCCCATTGACAACAATTTTCCTTCCATGTTTGTAGAGATACTCAGATATAATTCTTTTTTATTTATAATAGTGGATCCGAGTCCAGTTTTAATTAATCCTTGATTAATTGTAGTTTCTAAAATCTTAAACAAAATTAATTTGATTTTTTTTATATATTTAATACATATTTAAGTTATATTGGAAAAATATGTGAGTTATTAGAATTTAGGATGGTAAATGTGTAATTCTAGAATTTGGAATGGTAAATACATAATTTTATAGTTTCTGAGTGGTATATATATGAAATTCCCCCAATTTAATTTGTCTGAAAAATAGTTAAAAGTACTTAATATGTCATAACTACAATTTTCCTAATCATTAGGTTTTACACATCGATTGACAACTTATTAAGTATGAATTGAAGTAAGTTGTTTACTCCATCTTTTATTCCAAATTAATCAAACATGATCTTGTTGTATTAATTGACAAAAATGCATGATACTAACTAAAACAAAAGAAACATCAAATAATCATAAATTTATGAGGCACAGGAGAGACAGAGACCACATATACAAATGCATGATTTCTTTGTTACGTCAACCTTACCTATTAGATGACCCGATGGCCGATGCTAATCGCTTATATAAATTTAATTTACTAATAGTAATAGAGGTGAAGTGTATCTAGCCGAAATTTTTATTAATATACAAAAGAAATAATAAATTTAATAATCTATACAATGTTCTGATGAAATTCGAAATCTATCGAAACCGATGACATTATCATCGGTTTCAGAAACTAGAACCGATGACTTTAGTTTCAGAAGCTAGAACCGATGACAATGTCATTGGTTTCAGCCTCAAAATTCAATTTTGGGAGATAATTTTGCATAAAATATTTATGCACAATTTTTTATGCAGAATGCACATTTTTTTATGCGAGAATTATGTCAGATTAAAACAATGAATGATTTAGATTAAAATATTTTTTGAGTAATGATTACAATGTTTCGAAAAATTTTCTTCAATTTTTATTTTTTCAAAAAGAGAAAGACTATAATATTTTCTGTATTTATCTAGAAGTGACTTTTGAACTGAGATCAATAATTCAGATTCAAATTATTTTTATTTTTCTTACAGCTGCGAAAAATCTGATCTGAAAAATATTGATCCGGGTTATTTGTTTAAGTATTTCTAATAAATCAAATTATATGGTATTCTATCTAATTTCAAAAAAATATAAAAATATTTTAATACAAAAAATAAATAAATAATAATATTTTCTAATTAAATAAAATAATTAAATGAAAAATTGTTTTAAATTCAAATTGGATGAATTGGAAGGCTCAAACCGATTGTCATTGGTTCTATCTTCTGAAACCGATGACTTTGTCATCGGTTTCGGTAGATTTCAAATTTCATCAGAACATTGTATAGATTGTTAAATTTATTATTTCTTTTGTATATTAATTAAAATTTCGGTGTATCTAGTATATGGAACCATATAAATTGTTTTTTAAGGTGGTATGTGGAACCAAATATTAATGTTATATAATATTATTTTCAAAGATATTGGCTGCAATTTATTTGCTTGCGATATTGGAGCAAGTAAAAAACAACTGAGGGTTCATTAAAAATGGAGTAAAGCACAGCAAATTGATTCATATTGATCCAATTATTCAATTATTGAAAAACCAAGGTATAAGTAATCCTTGTGTTACACACATAAGTAATCATAATAGAGAGATCACTTGATGACAATCGGCTATTTTGATATCTTAACATATATACTTCGATCAAAAATATGAGTTACAATTAAAATGTCTAACATCATGATCAATATGATCAATACTAGTACTATAGTAAAGTTTTACTCAACTGTCTATTTGCTTGATTAGGATAGAATTAGGTACGGAGGTGAGGCCAGGAATTAAGGTGGATGGTCGACAATGGAAAGATCCATGACCTATAATCTACCGTACTTGAAGCAGACAAGACAGTTGATACTGGAAGAAGCAATATGACCTTGATTGCAGCATCGATAGCAAATATGAGGAGTCATCCTATGAGACATCGAGATAGGGATGTTAATGACGGTCTGAGTTTGAGATATGCTCATGTTCAGATTATTAAGTTGGTTAATGAGTCAACTTGAGTTGATAAGATAATATCGAGTTAACAACTCAATTCGTGCTCAACTCGTTACCAACTTGAGTTGACTTGTATCTCGTTAGGACATAATTAAGTCCAATTGATATTTGAATTTTAAGCAATTTGAATTTTCTTAAAGACGAAAGTTCTAAATAATACATAATGCAAAGCAAATTTCAAGAAAAATAAAATCACTAAATCTTTTAATTTAACATAATTTAATTAAGAGCCAAACAGTACATGTTAAAAAATAACAAATAGTATAGACTATAGCCGGAGAAGGAAAGGATAGTGATGAGTTAAGGTTTGTTGGGTCCTTTGCAATTTTGACTTGAATTTGGATCCCGTTGGAATTGGATGTGGTATGACTTCATGTAACTAGGGGTGTCAACGGGTACGGTAAGGGTCAAGTGGAAGCATTTTCATACCCGTACCCGTTATAAATTGTTCTTACCCGTACTCTACCCGTACCCGCTATAAATTATCTTACCCGTTATGGTTGTCGGATAACGAAACGGTAGCGCGTAAATAACGGGTAATACTATTATAATAATTATTTTTATTATTTATTAAATAAAATATTAAAATATATACATTCATTTGACACATGCATAGTACTTTATTGGAAAAAAAAATATTATCATGCTAAGCACAAGTAAACCAATTAAAGTACTATTTTCAATGCCTATTAATATATATAATATATATATTTTTTCTTTCATAATTATCCGATCGGGTAACGGGTACGAAAAAGGCTTTACCCGTACCCTTACCCGTTTAGATAACGAAAAAAAATATTTATTCATACCCGTACCTGATAACTTTACGGAAAAAAAATCTTACCCGTACCCGTCTTATCGGATACAGTACGGATCAGTTAAACAGGTAAAAGGGTGCCATTGACACCCCTACATGTAACTCGAGTTGATAATGAGTGAATTGGAGTCTGCTCATGCTCAGTTCATTAAGTTAACGAGTAAGTTATTAGCAAGTTTTTAATGAGCAAGTTATAAGCAAGTCATGAGTTACGAACTATTTTCTCACCTCTACATTGAGACATGTGGAAGTCTGAAATTTTTATTCATGGTAAATAGAAAAAGAAAAAGAAATAAAAATGGAAAAAGAAATGGGCAAATTTTAACCTACTGTGATGCCATATCATCTCTGTTCGAAAAAAAAAACAAAAAAATGTCCTAGGAGCACCATATCCCGAAATTTTATTAATAGAAAATTAATAAATTAATTATCGTAATTGAGAAAGGTTTACGATTAATTTTGAAAAGTAAGAAAACCGCTACAGAAAATCACAGCCAGAGGACGTTACAGAAAATCACAGCCAGATTAGCGCAATTTCAATTAATAACGAAATAGTTTAACACGATCCATAATCTTCAGCAACGGCCAAAAAAATAAAATAAAATTGGACCGTTATACTTGGTAACGGCTAGGAAAAAAAAAACAATAAAAATACTGAAATGAATCTGCTGCGATTCTGCGTTGCCAGGGAAAAAAACAATAAAAAAAATAGAAATGAATCTACTGCGATTCTAAGGAATTGCAAGGTCCTTGTTAATCTAAATCCAACCTTTCATTTTTTGGATTGCACGAATCTCTATAGAAGTTGTTTTTATGCACGAATCTCAAAACAAATGAAAGGTTGAATTTGAAATAATAGCAGATTCCTTAGGATCGCAGCAGATTTATTTCGCAATAAGTCAATGTCAACTTTTGTGAAAGTGTAAACTATTGGTGTGCACATAAATTGAAACATGTTTGCACGAATTTTAATTTACTTAGCTTGGATCTTGATGCAATCGAATGGTCCTAAATGTTTCAAGTGATACATTTTTAATTAAATGCTTCAAGTGTACCGGACAACTTAGTCTTTGGCCGTTATTCTATACAACGGCCACATTTTTTATTATTTTTTTTTTCTCTTGGTCCTGGCCTTTATCAAGTATAACGGCCTAATTTTGTTTTTTTTTCTTGGCCGTTGCTAAAGATCATGGACCATGTTAAACCATTTCGCTGTTAATTGAAATTTTGCTAATATGGTTGCGATTTTCTGTAACGTTCTTTGGCTGTGATTTTCTGTAATGGTTTTCCTACTTTTCAAAATTAACCGCAAACCTTCCTCAATCACGATAATTAATTTATTAATTTCCTATTAATAAAAATTCGGCACCATACCACACGGAGGTTCCGGACTTTTTTTTTTTCTTTAGATAAGTGTGATGCCATATCAATATAAATTATAAAAAAAGTGGGATGCCATACCATACGGAGACCTCTGTCTGCAAAAAAAAAAAAAAAAAGCCATATAGAAACACCATACCATACAGAGGCCATGAACTTTTTTTCTTTTTTTCTTTTTTAAAATTCAGTAAAACTTTTTTTCTTTTTTATAAACATTACAAATATATTTTGGAAAATATTATATGGCATAGGCGAGTAAAAGAATTAAAAAAAAATGCCAAGTTTTACTGAATTTTATTGAATGTATCATTATATTGAATTTTACTGTATGTTCACTTTCCTAATAGTGTATACTTGTATTTTCTTTTTGTACCTTTCTTGTTTCTACATGTTTGCACCTGCAAATGTAACTGGTATTTTAGATATACATTTCGTTTGAGAGAGACTAATCCAGCTCAAGTTTGGTGAGGACATCATTTGCGAAATTGTAGAAAAATAATTTTATACAAAATTTTGGTCTATTATAATGGATATAGACTAGTTGTATACCGAGTGGTCTTCTGGTTTTTGCTCTATTAGCCCTTATGACTAAATTGGGTCAAAGGCAAACTAATTAGGTATAATTGTACCATATCAGACTAAGCCAGCGCCTGCATTTACCTCTTGCTGGTATATTTTATACTAAGCGCCTATATATGCTAAGAACTTCTATCAGAATATTATATTAATCTTATTAGATTAATATAATATATTACTAATATTAAAACTTTAGGAAGTTAATCTAGAAGAGGAGCAAAGTGAGGAGGAATTGAAAGAGGTGGTATTTTGGCGAGAGCATGCACCTCATGACGATCAGGATTATAAAATCAAGAACACATGAGGTGTTGGTTGATAAAATCATCAACAATTTGCTTGCAGACACACACCAACCTGCGAATGTACCAAGGTCCTCTCGGGACAAAAGATAGATAAGAAATATGCTGAAAGTGATAGAGGTTGTAGACACATACCAACCTGGCTTAGCCTGGATTCATTCGTTAGAAGCGACTGAAGGTGATTGCAGTAAGGACTAACAAACAAGATGGACTGGAAACAGAGACTCCTTTTGGTTTTTCTATATATTTTTCACTTTTTTCAGGTCATTTTAGCCATGTTTCCCTTTTCATTACCAATCTTTTAGCGTATCGTTTACTGTAATAGTAATAGACATCTCTATTTTATCAATGCAAGCATACCTACAGGTTTTTTTCAAAAAAAAAAAAAAATTGCTTGCCATATCGGAAAATA
The DNA here is from genome assembly GCA_964058825.1 of Carex arenaria. Classification (NCBI taxonomy): domain Eukaryota; kingdom Viridiplantae; phylum Streptophyta; class Magnoliopsida; order Poales; family Cyperaceae; genus Carex; species Carex arenaria. The sequence goes on from CAXKVW010000827.1 coordinate 45,619, forward strand.
TTTTTATCAGCTGAAGTTTATCTGTTTATATACTCGATATGAGTGCTTGATGTTTTCATCTTTAGTCAGACATATGTAGGAATGTTGATGTGGTGTCTAATTTGTCTTTTGGTACAATGCACCTCTTAGATTTCAATGTTTTTTTTTTAATTTGTTATGGTCTATTTTTATGTCATTGACTTGCTGGTGATATAAAGGAATTTAGATGATTTCAGAACTCAATTTAATTCTGCATGCAATTTTGAGGCAGTTGGTTTCTACATGAATTAATAATATAATTAAAATAACAAAAATAATATATATAATAACTGTATCATATCTTAGATTTTTTAAAATTGTTGTATTGCCGTATCCGATACGATATCCGTATCTGTATCCATGCAACATAAAAAATATTTTATACAAATAAATTATATGCCTAGCATTACACTCATTTGATGTTATTAAAAATGAATGATACCTAAGAAATTAAATGTCGTATGAGAAAGTTAACAATAATGGAGTCTTCTTTATTTGGCATTTTCTAAAAAAAAAATTCCAAATTAAAATGCCTACTGGAGAGTAACGTAGAAAGAGAAGGGGGGAGAGGAAAAGAAGGGAATTTTGGGATCTACAATGACATTTTGTCAAGAAATTTAAAAGAAAGATATTTTGTTTGATCTTTTATTGAAGGATGGGCAATTTGTAAAATCCCCCGGGACGCTATATCAACATAAAAAATTGAAAAATAAAATAAAAGTGGGATGCCATTTAAAAAGTTTGATTTGAACTTTTCATTTAATATTTGTTCAATTTATGTTTGATAGTTTGACCCCTCATGTTTCTAAAAAATATAAAAAATATTTTAATAGAGTGCTATATTATTTGTATTCCACATTACATTTTATTATGTAATGAGTCCTTTATGTTGATTTTTATGAAATAAAATATAAAAAATAATATTTCATCTATCTTAAAAAAATATTAATGGTTCACATTTTACCTTTGATTTTATATTTTGAAATATTAATGATATAGAAGTTATGATTTTATATTCTGAAAAATTAATAATATTTCATTTACATTTGAATATTTAAAATTGTAGATGTACTCTTAATAATTTAGATAAGATTTGTTTCAAATTTGGGTCAATTTAAAATTTAGTTGATAATTTATCATAAAACCATTAAAATTCCCTCATAAAATTTAAAGTTGATTGATGGGAGGGAAACCGACTATCAAATAAGTCATATTTAATACATACTATCTAAGAAATAAAGAATATACCTTTGATTAAAAAAATTAAGTTGAATACTTTTGTAAGATATCAAATTAATGTACATAAACATTATATACCCATATTCTAATGCATAATATAATTTTGTTCTGGAGTATTCCGTACCACTATTTTTGAGGCCATAAATTATTCACAACTTCTAGAGCATTAATGTTTCAAAAGATAAAATCAAAGATCAAATGTGAACCACTCTAAGGTTGTGCTTCAGAGAAGGAGAAAGCTCCTTCATTAAAAGAAAGAAAGAAGAATTCTGCACAATTTTGCTCACGACCATCTACTTGCTCCAGAAGAGGTTATCGGAGAGGGAAAGGAAAAAACACGGGTCTTGTAGCGAGGAGAATAGTAGAGAACGTCTTGTACAAAAGTTCCAAATTTTGTATTTTCCGATTTGGGATGTAGATTTTACTGTAGCGAGATAACGCGTGCGGGTGCTCCTTTCTTTCTTTTCTTTCCCCTTTCTCTCCATACTAGATTTGCAGAGCACAGGCTAAGAGTCTGCATTTTCTGCAATTATAGTGTGGCAGCAGTTTGCCATTGTTGTCCAGAGCAGACGATCAAAAATTCAAAATTGAATGTGAAACTTATTTTTTTTGTCCACAAACCATCGGTGCATAACTGATCAAACATCGATGCTTTGTCAATATTTTCGGTAAATAAACCCTCACATTTATATAATATCATTTGAATTTCGAGCTTAAGACATCTCATTCACAAAGCATCGTCTTTGTCTATTATTCCAATAAAAACGAGCTTATCGTTGTTAGAATATCTCTTCTGAACAAAGATTACCCGACCAAATTTCTTTGTAGTGAATCTCACTTTTATTTAATTTAAACCTCTAGTTTATCTGAGAAAATTTCTAGTATACCCATACAAACTTTCAAATAGTCAATTTTTCCATGAAAACACTTCATTGTAATACATGGAATACACTAATTAATTAGAGAAGGGATTAAGTTACAACAACGGGTTTTTTAATTTTCGAAGTTCAAATCGTCGATCCAAACCGTTCAACATGATTATCTAAATAAAATGTGCTTCCAAATCAAATTTTACATTTTTTTTTTAACTTTTTTACTACTTATTAAGATGGATACAAAATTCAATGGTTTGAATTTGACTAGTTTTTGTACCCATCTTAATAAATAGTAAAAAAATTAAAAAAAATATAAAATTTAATCTGGAAGCATATTTTATTTAGATAATCATGTTGAACAGTTAGGATCGACGATTTGGACTTCGAAAATAAAAAAAATTGTTATTGTAACTTTATTGTAACTCAAAATTGTTGTGACTTAGATCCCTCCTCTTAATTAAAAGTTGTAAATCACTGTTATTTTTCTTAACATTTTGGGGCTGTTCGGCAACGCAGATTAAGCATGTGAGGCTTAAGATCTTAATCTTAGCTAAGGAGCTTGTGTTCGGTGATACATTGGATTAAAGATACAAGATTAAAATGAATAAAAAATATTTTTCAGTGTCAAATGTGTGTAAAAGACCAAATTGCCCATTGCATTATTTGTTGTTATATAATAAAAATTTGTATAACTAATCGTAATATAGCTGATTTTGATTGCAATTAATAATAATACACCGTATATTTTTTAGTTGGTAGTTGGTACCGACTGTGTACTAGTAGAAAGAAAGAAAAGAAGAACAAAAAGGAAGCTTACCAATAAAAAGAAAGAAAGAGAAAATCATGGCTAAAAGGGTTGAAATATAACCATGGCTAACTGTTGCTTTGCCTAGTCAAGTCCAGTTATCTTCTATTAAGAAGACTCGATGCACATTTAGAAATGAAGATGAACCTTGCATTGCAAGAATTTGATGAATTATCCATGTGCTAGGTTTAAGGCATTTTGATGTATGCCTCATTGAGGATGAGAAAAGATTTTTAACAATGGCAATGGAAAGAAAATAGTCTACTGGATGCAAAAGCTCAAATTTTAGTTACATATTTTCTCTTAAGCTAAAACTAATAGGCAAGTTCAAAGAGAAAATCACAACCAGGATCTCGAGAGAGTCAAAATGAGAAGGAAAGAAAATCATGGAGCTATTATATTCACCAAGAAAATTAAAATGAGAACAAAAGAATGGAAATACGTCATGAGGGATCTCAATAGAAAGAGCATTTCATGCCCAAGCTTTCTATACTTTCTATTTTGCAAGTTTATTAGACTTTCAACGATTATTCGAGCTACAAAAATGAGAGTTTTTGTTTTCTTCTTCATTGGATTGTGTGCACCAAAAAGGAAGAAGAAGGGTAAAAAATAATAAACAATTCGGTGGTGCTTAAGGAGGTCAATTGGTGAGGGCATTATTGTAAAACAAATATACACTTTTTGGCCTTAAGGAAGCGATTTGGAAGCCAAAATCTTAAGGAGGGGGTCTCCTGGATTAAGATGTTGCGGTAAGGAGGAGTCTTAATCTTGCAAAAGAAGCTGCTGTTTGACGAGATTAATATGGATTATGAGCTAAAGGAGCTCTAAGAAGCTTTAATCTTGTCCAGGCGAACAGCACCTTTGGGCTTAGCAACGGAAGTTTTTGGGCCAGTCATTTAAACGGTCTGTACAAAAACCTTTAATCTTGCGATCTTTTTTTCTTAAACCCTAGCTAAGTTCAGCCTCTCTCCCCGCCTCCATTTTCCTAAACCCTAGCTTCTCTCTCATATCCGTCATTCTAGCTTCCAATAAAAATTTCCAGTCATTTGAAGAACTTTTCACTGCAATTGCTCAAGAACGCGAGGTTTGTCCCAATCCCCTGATTATATTTGTATTAATTTGTCATGTATTCTTTTCGGTGGTGGCTATTATTTAAGAGATTCCATTGAATTTGGAATTTCAACATAGAAATGTCAATATCTTGTTCGATGAATTCCAACATAGGAATTTAAACCTCTAGCTATCTTTTTTACTAAAGAAATTGTGAATATTGTGAAAAAAATTAACATGTCAATCCTAGGAATGATGAAATTTTCACATGTGAAATTAACTTATGAGTTATGCCACAACCCTTATAAGTTTGGTGTTCTGCATTTGGCACAATTACTGAAATTGAGGTTCTTCATGAATAGATGAAAATATGAATTGTCAATACTTGAGTAGCCTTTAGTTTGGAATACTTTTGATTATTGCTCATAGTACAACTTAGTTCAATAGCTTGGATTAGAAAAATGAGAATTGACAAGTGTGTCTGTGCCTGTGTATTTATTCCCAATCAGATTCATAGAGATAAATTTAATTACGAATGTATGTCAGTATCCACAAAACTTTGAATGCTTACATGAAATAGGCATACATTTTTTTTAGTACTTGCATGAATATGGATTAATGACTCCGCATCCAAAACCCGAGTCAAAGAAATTTTTTATGATTTTATTCTCCCAAAACCTGTACATTTAGAATCCTAAGAATATTATGTTTGTGACACAAAAGGAAATGCATGTAACAAATTACTTTACTATTGCCTTATTCTTTTGTCTAATATAACCATGTAGTGCTAATACTTTTTACGAAACCTAGTGTCAGTTACTTTAAACGTCAAACTAATATGGTGCTAAGATTAAATCATCCACAAGAGAAAGTAAAGTCAAATTTTTAAACAAATATTTATGTTATGGTCCTTTGAGAAAACACATTTTCATGCTTTCTTTATAGAATTTAGAAATTGGATAGTGGTGATAAGAGATAGTGGTGTCATTGGATTCCATCAAAAAATTTAGAAATTGGATGAAAGGTTCTAACTTCTAAGGATTCAATATTACGAAATATCTATTTAATTTTATGTAATCGGCAAATTATCGTAGCTTCTGCTATGTATCCCGCAAACATCATTTGCGCGATCATGTTAAAGAAATACATCAGAACACTATTCATATTTTAGAAACTTAATAGGCAAATTGTTGTTTTCATTCTTAAAAAGTTCAAAAGTTGAGAATCCTTTTTTGGCTTGCTGCTAATTAATTTACACTTCACTCAGTTCACTGGACTCCATTTATGTATGTCTAAAGACCATTAGGTTAATATGACTATTATGTTCTACTGAATATTACTTGGCTTTGTATATACCATTTAATCATTTTAGTCATTCCAAAGTGTATTATGGAGAATGCACGTTTATAGAATTAAAAATGTACATGTTTTTGCATTTTTCTTGTAATAACCCATACTTATGGTTGCTCTATATTACTGAATACATGTATTATCTAATGGTTAATAATATTATAATGCAGATATATCAATGATGATGAATTCTGAATATAAATGATAGAAACTGAAATGTAAAATTGCTTGTATTATTGTGCCCGTACAAATTATTTTGTCTTTAATTCCAAGAGTGCTCCAGTAGTAAATGAATATGCCTAGACTGAACAAGCCATTTTTCCATTTTCTGCAGACAGTCGGGAAAATCATTTTTCTCAATTATGACCAGAATTAATGAATTATTTCGCAAAGTGTAGCATGCTCAAGCTTCAGCATGGGTGGTCTAGGAAATGAGGTACGTTTTATGCATTCTGTTTACTAAAATTTGCTATGAATGTGGTTGTAGCACTTTTGTGTGCAAAAATATCATGCACACAGTTGGTGTATTTACTACTGCCACAGCACGACTTGTTGTGCTTATTGTAATGAATGTCTAAATGATAGGTTCCATTTAACTTCGCAAAATTGTGCGGCTCATTGCTGTGCTTTTCTTTATAATCAAGAGAAAAGGAGTGAAAAAATAGATTTTTTTCAACAAATCGCATCATATACTTACTCTTGTAACAATGAATAGTCTCTGTAAATTACTTGATTTTTTTTTTAATACCTAGTGTGAAGATATAGATATTTTTGTTGTGAGTTTGTGCAGATTGGAGCAATTATTGATCCAATAGGACATTCGTGGAAATGCACCTCACATACCTGCTCATACGGCTTCTGTCAGGAGATCAAGAAATTGATCGCCAATACAAAGAGTTGTAGGAGCAACTGCAAGGAACTGATTTACTTTCTACGTTAGCACAACAATAACTGCAAAGAGGCCGAATGTGATATTTGCAACTTTGTGGTTAGATGTAATGTTTGTGCTCATAATGTCGAGACTGGTCAGGGCTGGTACTGCAAGGTCTGCCCCAACTTTCAAGTTTGCAAGCGATGCTACTAGAAGGAGGGGATTTTTAATCATCCCCACAAGTTGACTACCCAGAACGAGAAGGCTTAGCAAGAGGCAGAGTTGAAGGTGCATTGTTCATTGATTTGTTTGTTGAATTATTACAAACGAATGTTGTTATCATTAACATTCTAATACAACTTATCACCATGCTAATTTTTACTTCTTTTTGCATGCAGAGCCACGAGACAAAATGGTGTAGACATTACAATCTCATGTTTGCCTATGGACGTCAGGTAACTTTAGACAAGTAAATTTCTATATATATTTTTTCAAGTGCATCCATTGTCATTGTTAATTAACTTGTAGGTATTTCATATTTTTTTACAGTCAGTCGAGCTTCAGATGTTGGATTGATGAAGATAGACAACAAAGGAAGAGTCAAGAGTCATTTCCTTCAGCGAGAATCCCAAGGGAGATGATTTAAAGGATATGGTAATAGAATCTATTCAATGATACGACAACTGACCTTCATAATATTGGATATGCTACGGGTAGAGTTCTCAAAACCGTGCCACCGTGGCCAAACACGGCACGAACGGCACGGCACGATAAGGACACGGCACGGCTAAGACACGGCACGGGACACGGCACGGTACTGTTCACGTGCCGTGCCTTAAGCGTGCCGTGCTTGGATTTCCTACTGTAGGGCACGGCACGGCACGGCACGGCACGGCACGGCACGGGACACGGCACGGCACGACACGGGAACACGATTAGACACGGCACATTTAGGCACGGCACGACGACACGACTAGGCACGCTAGGAACGACTGGGCACGACTAGGCACGACTAGGCACGACAGGCACGAAAGTTTAATTTTTTTTACATTTCATATAATTTTTTTATTTAGTAATTTATGATAAAATTAATTTATCCAACTTTTTATGTAGATTTTTAATTATTAATTTTTGGCAGAATTAATTTATACAATAATTTATCATTTCATTAAGTTAATAATTTATATATTTTAAAATAAATTAAAAATGAGATAGGTACATAATGTATTTAATGTATATGTTTACATTATAATATTAATTAATTAAATACATGGTATTTGGACGTTTGAATGCAAGAAAGGAAAACGAAAAAAAAAGTTTATTCTAATTAATACATTATAAATGGTAAGTTGTTCACGCTAAAACAAGAAAGGAAAACGAAAAAAAAAAGTTTTGAATTCTAAGAGGTTTGGAAGAAGTTTCCATTTATCAGGTTGTTTATTCTCTTTTAATGAGAAAGGAAGATCAAAGGTGCCTGACCTTAATATCTTATTACTATCTTGTTTATGAGACAACTCTAATTTTGAAGGTCATAATATTATTTTATTTTATTCTTTTGCTAATGTAAAAGTTAAATTTAATAAAACCTCAACATTTCAAGTACGTTCACTTTATTAATTACATAAACTGTTTTATTAAACTGAATTTCTATTTTAATATGTTTTATTATTTAAAAAAAATTATTTAAACTTTTCAATTTTCAACTTGTGTAACATGCAAGTTTCCTAGGGGTGTAAACGGATCTGGATTATCCGACGGATATCCGCTCCGAATCCGCTTATTATCTGAATCCGGATTAAACATATATAGATACTTTCGGATACGAATACAAATATTTCTGGTATATGGAAAAATAATCCAGATACGAATATGGATTATTATGTAAGGATATAAACGAAGCGGATATCTGTATATATCCGGATTTGAAATTTAATATTTGAATTGACATGCGGATTTTACTGGTATCGGTGTTAACCAAAACCAAACGCATAACAAAATGAATCGAAATCATATCCGAAATAATAACGGATTGGATATCCGGTACAATACGGCACCTAATTTCATTTGCTCATCTGGATTGAATGGGTCTAGTCAAGTGAATTTTTGAGGTAATCTCTGATTTCTTTTATAAACATCCTAGCACCTTCTTAATTTTGTTTTGATGAGTTGGGACTAAAGAACTCCGCCTATGTTAATATTTGAGGATTAAGGTATAATTTTCACTTCAATTTTAATATTTGAATTTAATTTTCTTAAACTATACTAACAAAAGAACTCCACCTATATTATTTCACATAGCTGGTCCCAAGCCCGGAATAAAGAAGGAGGGTAACTTTATTTTTCTTTCTTTTGCATTTATTAATTCTATTTTAAACTTTACAAATTTTAAAAAACAAATATATTTTTTTAAACTTTTTTTCCTTTCTTTTTTCTCCTATACATACGGCTATACGCCTATACCTTTCTATTTTTATGATTTTATTTAATTTTCCTCCTTTTTTCATTTTTTTTTATTTTTTTAAGAATTTGCAAAACATAATGCTGCACGAGGCTCAGAAAAAAGAATATTTAACTATTATTTTACTTGCTAATACTTGGATAGGGTAGGACTCACTGTCATCAACAAATCACATAATTTTTTAACTACATATTATTGCCATTCCTTTTTTTTTTGTCCGTTGGATAAGCCTTTTTAAATCTCAAAGGATGAAGATAAATATAATTTAAAGTTACAATTTAGTGGCAAGAATTTTAAGCGTTTTTGGTGGTCGGAAACTCGGAATCATAATGCAATGAGCATCTGGCTGGCGCATGCACAATCTATAAAATTTGAGAATTTTTTTTTTCATATTTTTATATTTTTGTAATTTTTTTTCTTATTTTTTGGATTTTTTTAATTTTCGGCACGATCAACACGAATAAGGCACGCCGTGCCAAAGCAACACGGCACGAACAGGCACGTCACGATTAGGCACGGCACGGTTAAGACACGGCACGTTTAGGCACGGCGTGCCTAAACGTGCTGTGTCTTAACCGTGCCGTGCCGACCTCTTCCAATTTTTGGCACGGCACGGCACGGCACGGTAAAAATAATAAAATAATAATCGTGCCGTGCCGTGCCGTGCCGTGCCAAGCCGTGTTTGGCACGACACGGCACGGCACGGCACGAATTTAGAACTCTAGCTACGGGTAGCTCTAATTTTGGGGGATACCAAAGACGACAGACTGGAGATCATGCAAGCGACTACAACATGCTAATAGTAAATACTGTTTATTAAATAGGGAATTGTTAAGCACACTGGGAATTAGACTGTGGGAGAGGGACAAATTGTAAATTGTGATGTATAATGTTAGGACTTTGTAAAAAACTTAATTTGTTTTAATCCAAAATGTTACTAACCTTTAAAATATATATATATATATATATATATATAGAGGTTGGCTAAGTTCAAAACGTTTGTTCCTAGTCTCAGGAACAAACGATTCGGTTTTCCAATTTTCAAAGTCCAAATGATTAATCCAAACTGACAGATGTTTAATCTATATTAAAATGTGTTTGGAGACCAAATTTTATATTTTTTGAAATTTGTTTACTATTTATTAAGATGGCTTGAAAATTGTTGTTTTTATTAAAATTCTGCACCATTGAAAAACAACGATTTTCAAACCATCTTAATAAATAGTAAAAAAATTCTGAAAAATATAAAATTTGGTCTCCAAGCACATTTTAATATAGATTAAACACATGTCTATTTGGATCGACCGTTTGGACTTTGAAAACCGGAGAACCGAACCGTTTGTTCCTGAGGCTAGGAACAAACGTTTTGAGCTTAGCCAACCTCTATATATATATATATATATATAAGAGATGGTACAAGTGAATGATTTAAGAGTTTGATTTTCTCTCGTCTTCTTCTCAAACCCAAGAAAAGAAAAGTAGAAAACCATTGCTCATCGTACTCAAATGCCATTTCTCTAATAAAGAAATTACTGAATCACGTTTCCAGAAGTAATATTAATAATTCTTTCGAAGCAAATTTGAATGGATTTGTAACCTCTTAAATCATTTACATTTCCGGACTTCATTTGGAAGTTAATAAACTTGGTCCTCAGCTTCATAAATAAAATAATAAAAAATATTTAACTTTTATTTATGTTATGCAACATTTGTAGAAGGGTATACATGAAATTTTAGAGGGGGGAAATACTTAACTTCGAGATTTTTAGGGGTATACACGAAATTCCCCTAAAAGTTTACTTTGTACTGTGTACCATTCACATCTCTCAAATCTCAATGGACAAAAGGAGCAAATTTGTAGATGGGAAGAATCTGAATATGGTACAGGTGGTGGAGGGGCAAAAATAAGATGCTAATTCTTGATGAATAATAAAATATTAATTGTCGGTTTGAACAGACAATTAATAAATCAAATTATATATTATTATATCTAATTTTAAAGAAAAAAAAAGAATATTTCTAATACTTAAATAAAAAAAATATAATTTTTTCCAAAAAAAATAATTAAGAAACTGCTTAATAATTAGTCGGTTTCTATTAAAATTAAGAACCACTTAATTATTAGGCGGTTTGGGTTGATTTAATTAAACTTAACTTTAGTAGTCATATTTGGCAATTTTTATTTAATGTTGGATATAAATAAAAATGATGGAAATATGGGGGTGATGTAGCATTTTCTTATAAATTATATAAAAAAAAACATATATAATCATTGATTTTTGAAAAAAAAAAAAATGAGGATCAATTGACCCCATTATGTGTATATAACTCCGCCTCTAATCCCATAGGATACAAATAAGGGTTGTAAAATATAGGGGTGCAAGAATAATTGCTGTAAATATTATATTTATATCAGCGGCGGACCAAAAATTGTAAAAGTAATTTTTTTAGAATGAGATATAATTTATATTTATTTTGAAAAATAAATACATTTTTGTATATTATCTGAAAAAAATTATGAAAAGAGAAGCATAATTTTATTTTAAAAAAAAAAAAACAGAACCAGAAAATGACCAGGGTCACTTTCATGTAATTCTACCTCTCATTCATATTCATAACTGTGACAATGCGTAATGCACGTCATCGATTTTAGAAGGTAAGAGGAGAGGTCTCGTATCCTTGACGGCATTAGATTTGTTCAAAAGCCCTCTCCTTCCATAAATATTTGATGACATGAATTTTGATTAAACAAAAGTTTCAATAAATTCTCTATATGCTGCATAGAGGTGTAAACGGATACAGATTATTCGCGGATAATCCGCTCCGAATTCGCTTATTATCGGTATCCGGATTAAATGGATACGGATACGGATAATTTTAGTATATGGAAAAATAATATGGATACGGATACGGATAATTCCATGAGGATAGAAACGGAGCGGATATCCGTATATATCCGTACATATTCGTTTAAGTCCAAGAATTTTGGTAGAAAAATCATATAATCTATTAGGACAATGGATTGGTTCTCTGAACCAATAAGCAATTAGTCATGCATAATCATCACTGTGCAAACTTAAAAAATTTATTAAATTTTTGTCAATTTAGGTAATCAAATTAGGTAATTTAAAATTATGAAATTTAGTAGAATTACTCAATATCCGACAATTATCCACTCCATATTCGTATTCGAATCCGTATCTGTGGATTATTTGTTTTGTATCCGTTTAAGACGGATATGGTTTTCAATTTTGATATCCGTTTACTATCCGTATCGGTATCCGTATCCGCTTGTTGAAAAACAGATGCGGATATGGTATTAGCATTATCCGCTTCGAATCCGCTCTGTTTACACCCCTATTGCTCCAACTATTTCAGTACAATAAATTTGGACGCAACTATTTTGGTGAGGGTTTTGAGAATAAATTAAAAATAATTTTCAAACCCAGACATTTAAAATGTGATAAGTAAATGTACATTAAATACGGCTTTGATGCTTAAATTGTATAAAAATATTTGAACTAGCACAATACCAATCTAGCTATAAACCATACATATTATATTTTTTTACATCATTTATGAATAGATTTGAATGTTATTCTCGGAACTCGGAAGTACTAAGTTAATTAATTTAATCGATCCGAATCTATATATTTAAATAGAGAATTTGAACATTGATAAAGTGATCAGATGCTGGAATGTAGGATTCTAATCTTTTGGGTACATTTGGATGCACTCTAGAATAGCTAGAATAGCTACTATTTAGAATAGTAGATGAGAATAGTGAAAAAATGGTGATTTTCGTAATAGTGTGAAAATGGTGCTATTCGGAATAGTAAAAATGTTGTTTGGATTGTACATTTGGAATAGTGAATAGCTGTAACTGATAAATAATAGTATTAATAATGTACTTATTAAGAGAAAAGATAGGCAAGTAGGGTTTCAAATGAATTATCACTACGTAGAGATAAAATAAGTGATATCAATTTAATTATTTCGGAACTATATTGATGGTAATAAATATTTTTTTCTCTATTCACACTTTCAAATAGTAGTTATTTCAACATTTCTAGGGTATGTTTGGATGCACAAGAATAGCTACTGTTTCTGGAATAGCATTGCTATTCGGAACAAGGTGCATCCAAACGACTTTTAGAGCTATTCGGAATAGCTACTGTTTTTAGAATAGCACTGCTATTCGCTATTCCTACAAAAACATGAAATAGCATTTGTTAATTTCAATATTAATACTAATCTAATATTTAAACTAATATTATATTACATTTAATATTTAAATTAATATTATATTGTATTATATTTAATCTAATAATATATTATATTTAATCTAATATTTTATTTAATACTAATATAATATTTAAAATAATATTATATTATATTTTAATATTTAAATTAATATTATATTATATTTTAATATTTAAATTAATATTATATTATATTATATTTAATACTAATCACATATTTAAAATAATATTATATTACATTTAATAATTAAATTAATATTACATTGTATTATATTTAAACTAATATTTTATTCAATACTAATTTAATATTTAAAATAATATTATATTATATTTAATCTAATATTTTATTTAATACTAATCAAAATTTTAAATTAATATTATATTACATTAATATTTAAACTAATATTATATTACATTTAATATTTAAAATAATATTATATTACATTTAATATTTAAACTAATATTATATTATATTTAATCTAATATTTTATTTAATACTAATCTAATTTTTAAATTAATATTATATTACATTAATATTTAAACTAATTTTATATTATATTTAATATTTAAAATAATATTATATTACATTTAATATTTAAACTAATATTATATTATATTTAATCTAATATTTTATTAATACTAATCTAATATTTAAAATAATATTATATTACATTAATCTAATATTTTATTTAATACTAATCTTATATTTTATTTAATAGTAATCTAATATTTAAAATAATATTACATTACATTTAATCTAATATTTTATTTAATACTAATCTAATTTTTAAAATAATATTATATTACATTTAATATTTAAACTAATATTATATTATATTTAATATTTAAGCTAATATTATATTATATTTAATATAATACTATATTTAATACTAATCTAATATTTAAAATAATATTATATTACATTTAATATTTGAATTAATATTATATTGTATTATATTTAATCTTACACATAAATTATTAAACAGTAGCTATTCTCTTCAAATTCTATTCTAAATATGCAATCCAAACAACTTTTTCACTGTTCTGAATAGCACTGTTCTTAAACAGTGGCCATTCTTATTTACTATTCTAAACAGTAGTTATTCTAGCTATTCTAGAGTGCATCCAAACGTACCCCTAAAGAATAGAGAATAGCAGCTATTCTCACTATTTTGAATAACAAAAATGTCTTTTGGATGCATATTGCTATTCCAAATAGCAACTATTTTTGAATAGCTTGTAGTGGATTGTAGCATAAGGATGTAAGCGATGTAACCTGTCTCTTAATTTTATAATGCATCCGGCATTCCGGCAGTCGCTGCCTGATTTTGATTCAAAAAAAAAAAGATAAAGTGGTGAGGTGCAACATGAGAATATATAGCGCATCTTGACCCGAATCAAACCCGTTAATACACCCGGAATTCCGGACAAATCTCAACCACATCGGATCAAGATTTTGGACTTCTGTTATGACACCTGCGCTGCAACGGGTACAACTGCGAATTCGCAACCTCTGAGATATCTCAAACTTTGCGTGACTTTTTGGAATATCTCAATCGTTCAAATACGTTCTGCACGAAACTCAAAGCAAAATTACTACTGCCCCCAAGTTCCCCCGAGTAGGCATCGGACACGTCGGTCACGCAAAAATTGAGATATCTCAGAGGATACGAACCCTGCAACTGCGAGACCAACAATCGATATCCAGATTCAATATTACAGATACTGTGTGGTAAATCTGCGATAAGCCACCGACAGGAATTTCGACCCGTCGACCGTCGTCGCGTTTGCGTGGTCCGTAATTGCTCCGCTTTAGTAACCACTAGTAGACTGCTTTCTCCATGCAAAGAGAGAGAGGTGAAGAGCGCGCGCGCGAGAGAGAGAGATACGATGAGAGTAGCAGTGTACTCATCGTATCCAGTTGTGGAGGCCAGGAAGCGGAAGCCTAAGCCCAACAAAGTACTTATCTTTTCAAATTATTTCGAATTCAACGGGATCACATATGCAATTAATTGCGAATATGGAAGAAAAAGAAGGGGGAAAGTTGAAACATTGGCATCTAATAGACTCTCTGCGTGTATATTGCTTTAGGATACTGACAATACAGCTAGAAGAATCACTTCAAATGTTAGACAGAATTTACAGTTCGTCAAAATAAGGGTAAATATCTTTGTTAGTACTGTGATTTCTATGTATTGACTGATTGACTCCACCATTTTGCAATTTGATGGTTTTGTTTATTTACTTACCAGAAGAACCTATGTTGGTAAATTGGTACTGGTATAATACCATAATCCGTCTCTGAGCATTTTTTTTAATGCCAATGTAAGCTGTTACTTGTGAAAACTTTTGGCCCGGTGCTTCAGGCTATGGTCAATTTATAGTGACATATGCTGCCTGGTTACTTGAGGACTTCAGGCTAAGATCAACTCATTATCATTAACTTTTGTGTTTTTCTTAAAAAAGTTGTTATCTGAATTTAATTATTATCGTATAGATAACCATTGATTTTTTTTTCATTTTCCAATAAATGATAATTTGACAGACTCATAGTTATTTATTTTGATATTGGTAATTTGGTACTGGTACAATACCATAATCTGCCTCAGAATGTCTTTTTAATGCCAATGCGAATTATCAATTGCTGAAACCTTATGGCCTGGGGTCAACTTACATTGACATATGCTACCTGTTTACTTGAGGATACTTGAATTTGATTTTGTCTGCTTTTCTGTTGATTGTAGGAGGAGAGAAATAATAAGGCAAATCAACCTAAACTTGTTTCTGGTTTTCGTAGAAAAAAGGGAGTCAAAGAACTAGAAGAAGAAGATATCAACTATGACGAGTCAGACTCTTTTTTTCATGCTTGTCTCTTAGTACTCTGAATTCTTACTTAAAGATTCATACTTTTTTGGCATTTATTTTTTACTTTTCTTAAAAAAAGTTGTCTTCTGAATTTAATGTTTATCATAGATGATTATTTGACAGACTCATTGGTATTGATACTCTGATAACCAAGTCATCACAACTTTTACCTATTCATTACCAACAATGTTTTTTTTTTGGTTTATTTGCAAAATATTCTAAAGTTCTTGAGTATATTTCTTGATGAGAAAAATTGACAGTTAAGAAAGTAATGAAATGGTTGAGACTTGTAACAGAACAATCTTTGAAATTTTGATTAGCACAACAGAGGAGTCCGGAGAGCTTGTAGTACTGATCGATGCATACAATCTATGCGGTAAGTGGGAGAAACTTAGGCCTGACTTTAAGTCGGGGAGGCTTAGCATTGCTCGAGACAAGCTAATTAGCTCTCTCATCATGTACAGTAAACTTCGAGGTTTTTTCTATTACCTTGAACTCTATAGTAGCACTTATGCAGTAGTTAGTACAATATGAGGCTTCTGTTCAGATAATTTTTTATTTATAGAAAATATTATAAAATAATAGAGGGAAAGAGAAAGAGTAACTTGAAATTTAGATGCATAGATGGACTGGAAAAATCTCTCCGGATCCACACACTGGTAAGTGGGTCCTACTTCTCATGTTTATACAATTTCCCAAGGCAACGGGAAAATAAAAAAAATAAAAAAACCCTTTTGGAGCGGGAGAAATTTTTCCGGTCCATCAATGCATCTAAATTCAAGGTACTCTTTCTCTTTCCCTCTATTATTTTATAATATTTTCTAAATAAAAATTCCTCTTCTGTTCATGTGCTAATCAAGGCTTTATAAAGCATTGGACTTTAACAAAGGCAAACAATGTCATTGGGTTTTGAATTACTCCGGCAGGTGTATTAATTCCTTTTATGTTGGGTTCCATTTCCTATGCAATAGATGACAGAAAAATATAATTTAAATGGACAAGTAGAATAAGTTGCAGTTTTGCTCTAGCTAAGTAATCATCTTTATTTTGATGTTTTTTACTGTGTCGTACAGAGATAAAGGTGGTGGCCGTGTTTGATTCTGGCAAGTCAGGCTTGCGTGCCAACAAAGAAAATATTTCACGGTATTTGACCTTACCAAATATTCAATTTTCTTTTCAACGTTTTGAATGGAAATAGATTGGTTCTAATTTTGAAGGTAGTGGCTGTGTTCTTTTTAATTGATTTCAGTGTGGATATAGTTTACGTGGGAAGAATGGAGGCCGATGATTGGATATTAAGAGAAGTATGTGTTCTCTTTTTGACATTTGAAATGCATTATTAAGATGTCGAAAGAAAATTGTTTATTTGTTGATTGCGGAGTTATTCAAAATATTTATTAAAATAAAAATAATAACAAAATTCTAGATTCGTTCTTTTATAGTTTACAATTTAGATAGTTCATGTGTCAAATTTGGTGCAATCTGAGAATTATTTGCTCACTGATCAATACCAGATACACCTGAACCATTAAGTTTCTTATCGTTTGGTTAATGACCAATTAATTTTCAAAATGCACTAAATTTTATGCGCAACTTTCTGAACTATAGAAAACATATATGTTATTTTCCTTCTAGTATTTTGATAACTGTATTGTCAATTGTTATGGTTGTCAAATTTGTTGTCACTTTAACCTATATAGTGTTAATAAGTGTAGGTTTTAAATTTGAAGGAGGCTGGCACACCCACTGTAGTTATCACATCAGATTCTTATGTGCAAAGTGAATTATTTGAGTTGGTATTTAATACTTCTCCTGCTAATTTTTCTCCTCCAGATTTTATTTATTTATTTATTCAATTCAGCATGTTTGCACTTTCGACCTCAGTGTTTTTATTATTACGCACTTATAGCATCATGGAAATAAAGAACCGAGATATAAAGCTGCCGGTACATGTATGGCACCTGGTATCTTTTTAGATCTTAAAGAAATGAAGGATCAGAGTTTACATGGCGGTTTTTGTTATAGTTAACTTACAGTGACCATTTTTCAGGATACATCTTTTTGGAGCTGTGAAACCTTTGTTGGCGAGGTTAGTTTTACTTTTGCATCTTAATTTTTTGTGAGATTGGTTGGCGTGCTATCGATAGTATAGTGATATGCTGTGCTATCGTCTCGAAAAATAAATGCATTAAAATTGACTTATATATCTTCATTTTTTGACCACTTGAATTTATACTAAATGAATTCAAAATTTATAAACTTCGCATATAAACGCATCACTAATGAAATAGAATGGTTTCAACAGTTTGGATTTGTCATTTGTAGCCTATCCAATAGGTTTTCAAGATGATAGCACGGGACATCTTATACTATGGATAGCACGCTAGCCAAACTCATGTTTTATTGTTTATAAGAGCAATGTTTGCTTTGAATACTTATTTGTTGGTTTTGATTATTTTTATATATAGTTCCACGTATCTTCTAGAGTGATTAAATAATATAAACATATTCCCTTTCAGAAACTTTCAACAGCAAGTTCTTCTTTTGTGCGTATTGTATAATTTTAATCTTAAGAAACAATCAGATGATTTTTCTTGCTTTCTAGATACAATTTGCAGAAGAAGAGCACGCTGAAAGTATCAAAAGAGATAGGTCTTCAATTTTTTTTTTCTCAATCTCAACTTGCTTTTATTAATTATTATTATAATTATTTTCCCCAACAACTTAACATCTTATATATTAAACCATTTTGTTCTACAGGGTGAGACTAAAGAAATCTTACAGACCAGTAAAATATGATTTGCCATTTGCTATTCCAGCACTTAAAACACTCAAGAAGAAGCTACAAGTTGAGGATTTGAGGTAAGCACTTTTAGGTACCGACTTGTGAAGTACATACTGGTCAGGACCGATTTAATTTTTTTGTTCAGTTTACATTTTTTGCCTTTTATGTGCTTTTATTCTATTTTATTGTTTTTGAGTTTATTTTGGGTTATAAATTAATTGCATCTTGATTGTATTATGTGTCTATCTTGCTAGCAATGCACAAAACACTGATACAAGCACCAAACCTTTGTCCACACCAGATCCAGCTGCAACAGATCTGAATTCATCAAATCAGCCAAACGGCTCATTGTGCAAGTATGTCATTCACCAAGGCATTTCATCTTTAGAAATTGGAGCAACAAGTTTGGTCTGAGAAGCTAAACTTTGATTTTGTATATGAATTGCAGGAAAAAAATTCCGATAGTGAAATTGAAGAAGCGTGGCTACGGCTCACTTTTTAACACATTGGATGATCTAAAGAGAAGGATAAATTAGAAGAGTTGCATTGATCGGCCTTTTTGTAAATGAAGCAATTTACCTTTTTGCTTCATGGTTGTAGTACACTACAGATGAGGCATGTAACGTAGTTTAGTTCTAACCAACTTCCTTTGATATTCCATAGTCCTTTGTTTATATGTCATCTATGCTTGATAAGCATTTGTAAGTATCGGAATTTGGAACCTCTTAATTGTTTAAAAATTTACTAATAAATTTTGATGTGTTGAACTGGTAAAATAATATAATGCAACTGACAAACAAAGGCAACCCAACCATAAGCATAAATGTGTCTATATTGGTTCTTTTGTTTTTCAATCTTTAACACTGATTTAAGTTAGAGATGAATCATGTAGGGTTCAAATGGCTCATATCTTTTATGCCACAAACGTGTCTTACATTCTTGGTTTTGAAAGTCTAAATAGTTTATTCAAATTGTTCAACATAATCTTTCTATTAAAATATGCTTGGAGAACAAATTTACATTTCTTGAAAACAAAAATTTAGTATTTTTATGTAGGGTCCAAAAGCACTATATTTCGGAAGATTTCAAACAATCCAGAAAACAATAATTTTGTGTCTATTTAACAAGTATTAAATATTTTGAAAAGTATTAAATTTGAACTTTAAAATAAGAGATAAAAATGTGAAAATGAAAGACATGAAATATTTGAACACTACTCCTAGTTTTCCCACCTACCGATGGATAGCCTATCATCTGCACAAATGAAACTTTAATCGAAGGACAAAGCAAAAGGATATTACATGTATGGTTTGACAAATTTCTTTTGTTAAATGCCAACAGAAGCACAAAAGATCTTGGGTTTTCAAAACCTCACATTAAATTTAGCATCAACCAATTTCTAAATTTTACAGTTCAAATCACAAGGATTACAAGGACAAGAGAAAAAAGATCCAAACGAGATATTGAACGGCATGATTATAATTAGAGTATACAACACCCATTCACTGATCTTTTCGCCACACAAAGTTCATCAAATAAAAATATCAAATCTTCAGGGAATTTTTGAAGACTAATACTCTTCGGCAGCACTAGCTGCACTGAGATCAACTGAAAGATCAAGATCCTGCAAAAAAAGTATAACCCATGTATTAAAGCTCAGATTTTCATTTCATAATCCATGAAAACCAAAAAACTCTCATTGCTTGAGCATGGAGCATGAGAAATATCAGATATCCACATTATTTTCTTCAAACAAGGACAATAAAGATCTCTAAAAAAGCTCCCTCAATAAAGAATAAAAAATAATAAAGATAAGTAGAAATACCTTTCCGGTTATTGAGGTGTACATGGAGAGCACATCCATCACAGTAGACTCGAAGTGTGTTGTAGGATCATAACTCTGTATACATAAGACAAATTAATGCTGAAAATATAATGTAACAAGAATATCTAAAGATAAAAGAACGCCTGTAAGAATCTGATATGGTGGTTCTATAGGTGATTTAATCAATTTCACCTGAGATGTACAAACCTAAAAATTGAAGTTGGGTATCAATAATAAAAAAATGTGCAAGTAATACACAAGGGTTGTGGTTGTTTGGCCTTCTTTTATTTCCTTTTTTTTTGCTTGACCAATCTTTTGTTTTCCAAGTCACAAGTCAAAACAATTTGCACATTGGAAATTTTATTATTAAAAATAAAACATTAATTGCTAAGAAAAAGAACCAACAAAAAAGTGCAAACAATAATAAAGGAGGGGGTACACACAGTAGAGATGAAGCAATTGTCCAGTGTAGGCTCATTAACAGGCTCGTATCTATCATATGTCTCGAAAAATAATTCATCGACTGGGCCGAGAAGGTCGACACCTGGTTTCAGTTCCAGTTCTGGGTTATCAGTCTCAGCTTCACATGAGACAAATGCTATAAATTTCCCTTTTGGAGCCACATTATGTGTGTATGAGCAGCAGAAGAGATACCTGACCAGAGGTACCAAATTTTATTTTATTAGTTCTACTTAATTAGAGGCGCTTTCATTCGCCCCAGGTGAAACTTGAAACCATAATATTAATAAAATATATTAAACATTTAGTCAAACAATCCCAAGCCAACCCTCTGTCCTCCAAATACTGAAAGGCCAATAGTAGAGGTTAAGGCATAAATTGGGTGTCTGTGAGTATTCGTCTCTGTGCACGTGCTGTTGGTTTTCTCCATAACCCATAAGACTATACAAGATAAGCACTTAATAATTATGGGAGATATGGAATTGTTTTATTTGATCATCTCATTCTTGAAAACTTGTATTACACTAATAATTAGGGCAGGGTTCAAATGCCTCATGTCTTTCAAGCCTCAATCATGCATCACATCCTTATTTCCATTCAAAGTCCAAATAGTCAATCCGAACCACTCAATACAATCTCCATATTAAAATGTGCTTGGAAACCAAATTATATAATTTTTTGGAAATTTTCTACTATTTTTTTAGATGGGTAGAAAATCACTGTTTTTGGATGGTCCAGAATATTCTGAAAAACACTGATTTTATACCTATCTAAAAAAATAGTAAAAAATTTCCAAAAAAAAAATATAAAATTTGGTCTCCAATCACATTTTAATAGATAATATTGAGTGATTCGGGTAAACTGTCTGGACTTCGAAATGGGAAATAAGGATGTGAGGCACTATCGATGCATGAAATACATGAGGCATTTGAACCCTACTATAATAATTAAGGATTCACATCATTTTCTCTTTTCTTTTCTTTTCTTTTTAACTTTCTTAGTTGCGGAGTCTTACATGTCAGACTTACGGCCCAGTTGCTTCTGAGGCAAAATAACTTGCGCCGAGTGAGACTCATCAGTGTTGGGTATAGGGTGGCTCATTATAGCAATTGCTCTTGCCACCTTACCAACCTTTCTTACCTATAACCAAATTTATAAAGAAAATCATTTATGTAATAATTAACTACAAATAGTGCTTGTTTGGTTGTAAAGTTAGAAAGGATTAAATTGCTTACTCCAAGTTAAAGTGGGTTAAGTTAATCATGTTTGGTGGAGTAATTGTGGAGAGAATTAAAAGATGAATGTTACGGTGGGACCCACAGGTGGAGTAATTGTGAATTAAGTTACTCCCCCCCTTGAGAGGTGGAGTAAATTAATTGGATTAACTCAATTGTTACTCCGTCTTACTACAAATTTACTCCTCGTTTGGCAGCTTAAAGGTCTCGCAAGGGGTTTACTCCACCACTTGCTCCACAACCAAACATTCACATAACGACTACACACAGAAACCTACTACTAAAACAAGATGGTACCTTGTTGGGTAGATAGGAAGGGTCACAGACCACCTTCTTGCATTTAGCAGTTTCACCTTCTGAAGTCACACCACAAGCTTTTCCTTCCATGTCAAACTCGACCTAGAAATAAGGATTTGCATTATGCTTTAAATGAAAAAAAAAACAAATGGAATACATTATACGGTTGTGAAAAGTAGGTTACCTTGCACTCTGGCTTATTCAACATATATGTCCCTCCATACACAGCACTAAGTCGTGCAAAACCCTTGAGAAGATAACATTCAGCAGATTTAAAAACCAGAAAAATAATATAAAAATAAGGGGGGAATAAAGAGTTCAAGAAAAAATATCAACCTGAGGCAACTCTGCTAAACCATACAATGGATAGATATAAGGCGATCCTCCTTGAAACCTTGCAAGAGACTCAGCATAAAGCTATCACAGCCAAAGAAAATCACAGTTGCTTAATAAAGAATTTTGTCTTCAACGAGTGTAAAAACACATTTTATTACATTACTACCAAGAAAAAACTATCATATAAATGCAGAAGGCATGCAAATTGAAGAGTTGCAGCATATAAATGCAAAAGAAGAAAAAAGGAAGTGCAGATGTGAAAAACAAATTTACCTTCATTCTTTTAACAGTGTCAAGGGCTGGTTCATGCAGATAACGGTCATCTCTATGAAGAGCCAGTGCATGGCCAATAAAGTCTATTGTGTTGTCATCCAGACCATATTTACTGCACAATTATAAAAACGACATATATAAACTTGTTTTTAACTTTTGAATCATTTAACAGGAAATTAAAAACCCAAGAAATGTTAATGTAGGCTGTTGACCATGTGTAATGAATCTCAAAATCTAACCAACTTTTTATAAAAAAGCTCATTTAAACAATTAGTGAGAAGAACCAAACAATTGGAAATAGGATATTCCCATTAATTCAATAAAACAATATTTATCCAACAGCTTGAAAAAAAAAGCAAATTCAGAAATCATATATAATAGCAAAAACAAAACACCTTAGTATCAGAAGAAACAAAATATGAACTTACGAGATAAGTTCCTTGGTGGTAACCCTAGTAAGGTCAATGCCTTCATGAGTCTTTGGATCACTCTCATCATAATTTTGGACATAGATAAAAAACTTGCGAGCCCTTCGTTTTTCAAACAAGCCCATCAAAGGAGATTTGAGCGCCTCCATGTCGGTAGCTGGAACTTTATGTACCTGGTCATAATATTTATTATCAATAAAAGGTGAAAAAGGAAATATTGTGCTTCCATTTCAATTGCAATAGAGAGCCTAAAAAAGTTACAAACATGTGCGCCGCAAAAAACACTACAAAAACTACTGGTGGTCTTCTGAAGGTGTTGGTTATGGAATTTTTAATTTAGAAGGCATGAGCACATGCAAGGGTATTATTAGGTGGTTTTCTCCATATTTTGTTGGTGCATTTAGGCTGTATTGCATTCTGTGGTCTTCTAAAGATGAATTTCAAGAAGAAACAATAAAAAAAATGATGAAATGTAGGCAAAAGACTGTGTACCTTCCCTTTGTTGAAGACATAGCCTCCATCTACAGCCTTGAAGCTGAGATACCTTGTGACACCAGTATGGATGAGAACACGTACCAAGGTACCATTGGCCATCATAAACTGGAATATTAAAGAAAAATCACATGGTCACTTATATCATCAAATAACCAAAATTTGCAAAAATTCAATAAGGTAGTTGTTCTGCTAGGTACTCGCACAAAAGTGCACATGCTTAACCCATACTCAGTTAACTTCTGCTCAAGCAATGAAATTGTCAAAGAAGAAAAGAAAGGGAAAAGGCCC